>VWZY01006111.1:76300-107578 GCA_013399075.1 Chloroceryle aenea | reverse complement strand
TTATAGCCAGGTGGGGGTTGGCCTCTTCTCCCAGGCAACCAACAACAGGACAAGGGGACATGGGCTCAAGCTCTGCCAGGGAAGTTTAGGTTAGATGTTAGGAAGAAATTTTTTACAGAGAGGGTAATCAGGCATTGGAACGGCCTGCCCAGAGAGGTGGTGGATTCACCATCCCTGGAGGTTTTTAAAAAGAGATTGGACATAGCCCTTAGTGCCATGATATAGTAATTGGAGTTGGATCAGGGGTTGGGCTTGATGATCTTGGAGGTCTTTTCCAACCCAGTCTATTCTATGATTCTATGATATTTATTAAATCAAAGATGAGCTTTAAAACTTGTCCTTAGCAAACACAGGCCTAAATCAATGCAGAAAAGCATTAAATACATCAATCTATTCTAAGAATGAATTTTCAGTGAGATGTGAGACATCACTTAAATCAATCCACATGCCCAAAAAGCTTCAGAAGTTTTCTTTGACCTCCTCTAGAACTAAAACTAGAGTCATCGCACCTTCCCCAAAAGTGACAAATCCCAGTAAGCAAAAGTACATCTGCAATATTTTAGTATCATTTTAACTGTTGTGGTCTCAGGATGTTGTATAGGTTGCAGATCAACTGATACTGTTAGAAAAACAGGTAAGTTCTCAGGCATATCTAATGGTACAATTGTTAACCACGAGCAATTATTCCAAATTTTTGCATAACTAAATGTCAACTTTTCCTCTTTAATATCTGAAGGATTGACTGTTCCAAATTTTGTTCCTATTATTCCAAATAGAATCACTTAATTTAGTATAAATTTAATTCTCCCTACAGGTTTTACTTTATATAATATCTGTGGTAAAGAAGCTTAGATAATTTCTGAATGTCAGAAGTGTATTTTCTGGCTTTACTACTAATAAATTCTTCTTCATCTGAGTAGGCTGAAAATGATGTGAAACTGTCCTTTCTGTAAATATCTTGACTGTATTTACAGATGATTATAAGATAAAAGTCGACATGTTTTTGCTCTTTATTTTCATTTTCCCCTCCATTTTTCCTATGCATGTTCTTCAAGCTGATTAAAATCTCAGTGTAGGCAAGTAGCTTCCAGGATAAAAGGGGGAATTGTTGCATTTGAAAAATTAAGGTATAAGAAGCTAACTTACTGGCAAAGCAATGTTAGACTGAGAAATGAATGAAGCTTTTACATCGTCTGCCACTTTAGAGTCTTATTTATTCTTTTATGCAGTCCTAGCCGGTTTACATACATGAAGTTGATGCTGCTAATAGAGTTTATGGTAGTTTAATTTCTTAGGATGTAGGAAATGAGCTTCATTTGCATGCTTTATAACAGAGTTAAAAATGAAAAAGTAATTTCCAGTTAACTATTTGATTGCTATGGAAATTAAAGATGTGACTACAAAATAGATTATCAGGGCCTGGTGCAGGCTGAAGATCTTTGGTGTAGTAAAGTGTGAGGGTTAAATAAGAATTAATGTGATTGAGGTTCTCCTTTCTTCCTGTCCTTCAGATGGACCTTCATTTCACCATACATAAATAAAGACATACAGTAAACATAAGTGTGATGTAGTAATAAATTATTTCCAAACCTAATAATTTTTATTTTCTTTCTGAAATTGTATCTGTGCAATCTGTTAAATACTTTTATTAATTTTTATTTTAATTTAAAAATTGATATTATGACCCTTTTGTTTTCTGTCTTTTGTTACCGCTTTTCAGGAAAGAAATGGAGAGGAAACAAAATTAGTTACTTTGCTTTGGAAGAGAGAAAGCCTGTATAAAAATTCAGTCTACTTTATTAAACATGGAAGAGGAAAGAAATATTTGATATTACACTGACTGACCGCCACAGTGTAACTTTTCAAAGGCGTCACTAAGTTCTTCAAATGATACACTTTATAGTAGAAAATTATACACTTGTGGGCAGTTGTTGACAAGTATTCTGTGTGATATTTCTAAAGCTAAACTGTCAGCCCAAATTCTGTACTTTGGAAATTGGTTGGAGTTACTAAATAAACTCCAAACCCAGAGAGAGGACACTGGCACTAAGTCTGAAAAATCTGTTCCTGTCCACATCTTTCATCTGATATCTATTAGGAAAACCACAACAGGAACTAATCAACAGCTTCCTGAGTTGCATGCAAGTACAGAACAAATTAAGTTTTATATATATTACAAAGGATTATCACAGCTTAGTGGGAAGAACTCAGTTTTCTTGTTTCATTTTAATGGTTTCACTAAAAGAATTTAAAAAAAAAGTGCTTACTGCTATAAGAACTTCAATATATGAAGTGTTGCATTGTATATATTTGCATGGGTAGAAAAGTTATTGTCCAGCTCTCATTATTACTTCCTTATTGCTTACACTTATTAGATTTCAGAAGCATGTTATTTTCCATTGTTGCACACTGTAGCTCTGTTGTAGTTTTTGTCTATTCTAGAATTGCTAGTATTAAACCAGGTGGAACATAATCATTGCATAGACCAAGTGTTTCAATTTGTTTGGAGAATTAAAATTTTGAGAGGACCAGGAATTGAAACTGTATTTCTCTCTTCTTGTTGTTGTTAAACTTCTGATGTGAATTACTTGAATTGATTCAGTTCCTGTGACGGCACAATGTGGGTAGTATTGCCTTCCTGCAGCATGGGTAGGTTAATAGATTCTTCATAAAGCTATTTCAAACAGAACAGGAGTCATTAAAGGACAAAATGTCGTTGACGCTGCTGTGCTTGGAAGCTTCAGGACAGTAAGCTGCTAGCAGCTACTAAACAAATGATATTATACTGTCTTGTTTTCAATTATTTATGTAATTAAAAATGTAGGGGTTTTTTTTTTTTTCTGTAATATTAATATGAGAGTGGATAATGGCAACTGAGACTCAGATCTGGGGGATAAGGAGATGCCGCCAACTTGCAAATCCAGACTTTTGTGGAAGTACTTGAAACTATTCTCTTGATCATCTGTGGTGTTTTCAACAGTGAAGTTTATGATGCATGTATAAACATTTCCTGGAGATATTCAACAGAACCTGCACAAGTGCCACAGATTCCATTATATGCTGTTTTCCACTCTACCCAGAATACACATTAGGTATTGTCTGGAAGCAGTCTACAAGGTTTGGTCTTTGCTTTTCAGATACTGAGCAGGGAATATCTTAATGACAGACATAAAACATTTCAAACTCTCAATTTATTTGATTTCTCACATCTGGGAGATGAGCCCATGGAAAAACAGAACTTTCTCATTCTAGGTTTCTCATTATACTTTATTTGTCAGTCTCTGAGGTGTTACTAATTTCCCTTCTACCTTGAATCAAGGAGTAAGTATAATCCTAAAAGAATCTTCTTTGCCTATGTTATAAAGAACTGCTGATAGAACAGTACTCACAATGTGAAGAGAATTTTGAATGGTTATGGCATTTGGAACGAGGTAGACAGGCTTGGAAGAAAAGCAGGTGGACTGTTACTGCCACTCAACTTTTGTGTAATAAAAACATGGTATTTGGTCTTTGAAGCCTTACATAATCAGAGCCTTTCTTGCCAAACCTCCTTTACCACATCTCTTGGCAAACACACACGTCCTTAGGCTAGTATGTCAACAAAAAGCAGCAAGCTTAAACCAAGCTAGGCACAAAGGACTGAGGGGACAGCATACTTTCTAATCTAGTGGTCCACAGAAAAATTGATGCCATTACCTTTTCAATAGTCCCAAGGGAGCTCAAAGTAAACTACAATTTAAGAATTATCCATTTTACCATACAAGGAGAAATTGTGTCTCTCAGGTAATGCAGTAGAGAAGGAAGCACAAGCAAGCACAAGCACATGTGTTAGTAAATATACAACCTCTGGAGCTTCCTCTAAAATAACCTTCATTTTATAAAAATAATTCCACTTACTAATGGTGGCATACTGCTGTAGGGCTGAAATAGAAAGGATTTTGAGCTTAATCAAATCAATTAAAAACTTATCATATTTCAGTGGAGTAAATCTAATCTTATAATAAGAAAAACCTTCATCAACGTTAGCTGGTGTATAGACTAGAAGTATTACCACACATCAGAACAAAGATAAGTACTTGTTTTCCCTAGGATAGGTGATGGGATGCTTATCCTAGTAGTGACTGGGGGGAAAAAAAACAATCAACCAAACAACCAAAACCAAAGTTTTGGTTACACAAATAAAAAACACAAACAGAACAAAAACTACCACAAAACTCCAAGCAAAACAAAAAGATAAAAACCCTCTTGATTCTATGTATGGTAGCTATTGCCAAGAGCCTTGAATGGTAGATTCTTTTCTTATCTCTTTGGGGAGAGCTTTTATTTAATTACGGGGCCCAAGAATAGCCTACCACTGATTGGAGTCCCAGAGCGGAATGGCAAGCTGGATATACACAAGGACTTAAGTACTTGTGGCTGGTACCAGACACTGGCACTTGCATGTGACTATCAGGTCTATGCTCTTTCTTGAAAACCTTCTTCAAGGATTGTTCTCTCTTTTATCTGAGCAGAATGAAATTCTTGGAAAATGTTTTGCTATTCAGTAGGATTTCCTGGAACAGAAATAACTTCTAATTTCAGAATAGGTTTTGCTGGGAACAGAAACAAATGGCAGATAAAGTATTTTTACAATATCAGGAGTTGTTAAATATAAAAATCTTGGAATACAGATTTTTGTATTGTAAAAGCCACAGTATAAGCAAAGCCAGGCTCTCTTGGAGGCTTTATGTATTCCTTTTTCCATCTTCCAGACCCATTTGGTAGGCAACCCTGTCAGAAATAGTGTCTTTAATGCCTGGTGACTTGTCTTCTCCTGCACAAGTCTCTACCTCACACTATTTTTAGAGCTTTTAGAGTTCTCTTCTATGAAACACAGAAGTCTGATGAGGAAAAATACTGTATTTTTTGTCATGCTCAGTATATTTTAGAAAGTGGCTTGCTATTTCTAGTACTGATTAGAATAAATAATTTCATTCTCTGTTTGCTTTTATCCACCTTTCACATTTTATATGCAAATGAAGAAATATCCACTCCATGGCCAATTCTATTCATTCTACCCTAGCACCACTCTCAGTGTTTGTTATCTGAGTTCAAGTTGTCACTGTCTTTTGGGCTTCATTTTAAAATGAAATGTGGAAATACCAAGCTTAATCTGTTAGTAAAAAAAAAAAAATAAAAAAAAAAAATAACCACAGTTTAAAAAGTGATGCATTAATTGCAACTTACTGAAACTGTAGGCAGGAACCTGTTTTGGCACACAAAGAAAGTAAAACTATATGTTTGTAACAAACTGATCAGGTTGTCAGTCCATTTTTACTTTCCACTTGCTTGTAACTGTAGGTATGATCTCTGCCTTTTTTACTTTCCGGAAGTTTAGAAAAGTTCTTTGTATATTTTAATTGACAGCTTTTTTTAGTGCCAATGTAGACTTTATTTCTTTTTCCTTGCTAATACTTCTATTGCAGCAAGCCTATCTATAGGCAGCCTTCTGAGCCTTCATTCTGCAATGGTGAATAAGCAAAGTCATTTTACATATATATTGGAGACTCTCTGAATTCCTGATCTGATTAGTTGAATTTGGTGCCTGATGAGGATGTGCATGCCTGGAGGAATTAAATTGATATACACTGGAAAATCCATAGTACTGCCAGCTTGGCACTGAAGCCATCCCTCACATTAGGAATGGGGCTGAATGTGAGACAGCCCTAAAAGACTTAGGGGTCTTAAATTTTATGGACAGGGAAGGAAAGAATTCGTGTCCTTGTTACACGATAGTGACAGGGCCACAGAGCAGCCCCTGCACCAATATCAAAACAGTCTGAAATTGTTTTCAGGGTTTTTTTTTTTGAAACAAAATGTATGCTGAAGGATGGAATCACTAACACTCATGTCTCTTCTTGTGTGGGTGGTGCAATTTGAGCTGGTGACAGCCTCACCAGTGTGGCAAATGGAAGTGAAGGCCAAGAATAGCAAAACAGATTTGAAAAGTGAATGCCTCTAATAAAAGTGTCCCACTCTAATGATGACCCTACTGCATGACATTCTGTTACTGACTTAAATTACTTGAAATGTGGTTATAACTGTTGAACTTTTTCATGTTTTAGTGTGTTGATGAGGCAGCAGGCTAAGATGTAGTTCATATTGCTTAAGTGTTCTGGAGTTACTATTTAATTATAAAAATCAATGGAATGTAGAATGTTATAAGTATTTTTACTATAGAACTAGCTGCAGTTTAAATTGTACAGTTTTACTTTCAAGATTCTATTGTCCTCCTAGTCTTATAAATAGCTACAATAAGTATACCATCAAAATATATTACAACACAGCTGAGATAATGTGGAAAAACTCATAAACATTCACCTTTTAATAAGTCTGTAACTCCTCTTAATGATCCACAGTGATTCAGGTACTTGTTAATACAGGAAGCATGCAGTAACAGCAGGATCCTGTCATTTTCTTACTGAATATAATTCTAGATTTCACAGAGTCTTAGAACAGTGCAGATTTGAAGGATCACCTGGCCCAACATTTTGTAGGAAAGGGAGCCTAGATGAGATTATCTCGCATCCAGTCCAATTGTACCTTAGAAGCCTCCAGAGATGGGGCCTCAACCATGCCCCTGGGAAGGATTTTCAGTGAATGTTCTTGCTGTAAAAAATGTCTTTCTTATGTTGAGATGAAACCTCTCCTGGTTTAAACTGTACCTGTAAACTCCTGTGTTCTCCATCTGATTCCTTGTGAAAAGAGAGCCCCCGTTCTCTTTGTAGCTGCCCCTTTAAGTACTGGAATACTATGATGATATACAACCCCAACACGCCCCCCACCCCTGCCCTCTTGTGTCCAGACAAGACCTAACTTCGTCAGTCTTTTCTCACAGGGCAGGTTCTCTAGCCAACTGATGATCTTCATGACCGTCCTCTGGGCAGTGTGCAGTCTGCCCATGTCTCTTGAAATATAGGGACCAGAAATGGACATAGCACTCTAGATGCAGCCTGAAAGAACACTGACTGGAGTGGGATGATCACATCTCTATCTCTCCTAGTAATGCTCCTGTAAATGCATCCCAGTATCCAATTGCCATTGTTACAGCAGCAGCAGCAGACTGCTGACTTATATTCAGGTGTTGTCCACCAGGTCCCCAAGGTCCATTTCAGCAAGGCAGCTCTTCAGCCACAGAGACCTTAACCTAACCGTGGTCCCTGGTTATTCTGATGCAGGTGCAGGACTTGATATGTGCCCTCTTTCAGTTATAAGGGACATACCCTTGTCTCCAACATTTAAAAAATATTATAGACAGTGATCTTGCAATAGTGTCAGTCATTTCTTCTAACACTCTGGGGTGGATTCCTTCTGGGTCTGTGGATTCCATGTGGGCTGAGACCTCACAAGAAGCCACAAAGCCCTTCTTTCACTACTAGTGGGTTGACACATCTGCTGTCATTACTTGGTCTTGTTCTCTGGGGTCCAGCTATGCTGGTAAAGACAGAAGAAAAGAAGTTGTTGGGAACCTCTGCCTTGTTAGCATTGTTAGTGACTAGTTTCCCTACTCTGTTTAGTAATGGGCCTGTATTTCCTTCACGACATCATATTTTTCCTTACATCTAGTAAAAATCTCTAGTGAAGTAGACTGTCTGTGACAGCAGCAGGCAGTGCTGTCAGCTGCAGTGCAGTTGCTGCAGCTTACAGTGACAGACCGCACAACCTTCCAAACTAGTTGCCCATCTCTTCTTCCTAAAGGAAGGTTTCACAGACTTATTTGTAAGAAATCATTCTTCCGACTTTGCAGTCGGAAGTGTTTTCTGTTAGTGAACTGACATGTGTATTTTACTCAGGTTTCTGTTTCCTTACCCTAATTTTCATTCCTTTTTCCTTATGAAATTTTACTTCCTTGGGAATGTGCATGTGTCAAATTTGTCTTCCAGTAATTGGTGGTGATCTTATTTCCACCCCTGTGTAATACCTGATAGCATAATGAGGAAAGGATAAAAGAAAACTGCTCTAAAAAAATTCAGTCCCAGTATTTACACAACCTGACATTTTGCATCAGTTTTCCAGAGACTTATTCAGACCACAGAAACAATATAATTTACTGTACTTCAGATGCTAGTAAAACTCATATAAAAACAAAATATTCATCATTACTTCCATTTATAGTCAAAGGAGGACAAAGTCTTTAAATAAATGAAACTATCCTTGCTATCCTCTGTCAGAAAGGATACCAAAAACTCACGGTTTTCTGTGAGTAGAGATTAGAAATTTTAATTCAAAGACAGATGGCATGCAAACACTTCTGGTGTTTTGGGTAACGCATGCGTTGACCTCAAGTTACTTTGTACTCCAAACAATAGGATAGAGAAGTCTATTTCAAAGAGAAATTTAAAAGCACATTGAAAGCCTGATCTTAACTGAGTGATTCTTGCTTTAGAACAATTGAATGTATAGCAGCTGGGTCTCAAGGAAGGGAAAGAAAAAAAAAAAACAAGCCAAAACATTTAAGAGCACCATAGCAGTTTGTCTGCCCTTGTTTTAATTGAACCTGTTCCAAATCTTCAAGACTGTGGTTATGTTATACCTCTCAGAATGGTGTTACTATAATATGCAGATCAGGGATTCTATACTTGCATTCCTGTTAAACATTGTAAATTGTTGTGCCAAAAGAATTCTGGTTAATCTATCATCAACAGAAACTGCTTGAAATTATTTTTCATTTTGAAAGCTATTACATTATTTCAATGTATTTGAATATTTAATATTGTTTCTTGGAATTATTTCAGGTTTGTTTTTATTGTTTCTTGGAATTATTTCAGGGTTTTTTTGGGGGGGAGGGGGGTGTTTTGTTTTTTTTTTTGGTGAAGGCTGAACTAGACAAGTATTTGTTATCACTTAATTTTCTGGGTCCATAATCTCTGAATAACTGATCAAATGGAAGGATCAGGTTTGAATTCTTCAGCCAGACCAATGAATCCCTCACAACATAGAAAGGGGTTAGGAGGAAGAAGCCTGCCAAGCCCAGTAGGCCTATTTTGATTGTAAATTGCAGTCCCATTTGCCTTAGATAACCTTGTATAAGACTTTATTTCAAAACAGTCCAGATGCCTCCTTATGATTTTTTATTCTAAGCTCAACTGTGATGACTTAAATTCAAGGATGCTTGTATTTGACAGGTAGGTTTAAAGCAGATTTCCTACAATCTACCATGACATCTGTTCTTCACAGTGGGCTGTGATGGGAAGTTTATAATGAGGATCTTTAAGTTAAGAATCTAGGTAATTTCAGTAATAATGAATCCTAATTAATGGAAGATTACCTAGGAAGAAGGAAGGAAGGAAAAAAGAAGCAACTCTTTTGGGTGAAAAGAAACATCAGATTTTTAGCTTTAGCAAATGTATGGCGCAAAACCATCAGATAGCTGGTAAAGTACTTCTGCTGCAGTACTTACACATAGCATGGAGTCAGAAAAAAGGGGAGAGTTTAGGTTGGCAGCCCTGTGTTATCAGTACAAATAGCAGAGATTATTGCATAATGCTGCATTGTTTAAACACTGATAAAAACTCAATGTATTTCAGTGTGAGCATCTACAATACTTTGTAGCTTGAGACCTGCCTTCAATATTACTTTGAATGCAAACTTTGATCTCGATCATCAATATCTTCTTTTCCTCCCTCAACTGCATGTAAAACTTCACTTCCTCTTTTTGATGTATTTGGTGAAATGATAGTTACTACCATTCACAGCAGAAACTTAACAGCCTGTCAGGCAGAAGTAATAGAAAATTTTTTAGAAAAATTGAGAGCATCTGTTACTTTGATGTGTTTTTTTTTAATTCAGGATTGGAAGCCAGTAACACCTTTTATACATATTTAGGCAATTTGAGTTGCCAAGATGACTTTGAAAGGAAAAAGTGCTATGTGAATCATAAATGTTCAATAATGATTTGCCAAAAGTTAAGGAATCCCATCAGTCTAAGCCAAGCAAATAATTTTAGTATCTGAAATTTCATTTCTGAAAAGTTATGCTTATCAACACTACAGTTTTTCAACAGCTTTCTGGCTGATGACATGGTTTTACAAAAATTATCTAGTCCTCAAAAGATGGATTGCTCAGATCTACCTTCTGATTCTAATATAATTAATTCTTTGTCCTGATTGTTTATGAAAACTTCCTTTGAGATGGATTTTTCTTAGACACACTGGAGAGCCTAGAAGAGTTAGCAGTTTTGTTGGTTCCTCAGTCTGGGGTTGTAATTACGTGGATCTTATGAAATGGCCAAGAAAATTAGTTAAAAATTTAGCAACATCAAAGAACTGAGGGTTGCAGAATGTGATCTGTTTTCTACATTCACTACAACAGTCAGAAATTTTTTGTATAACAGACAATAATTTTTAAAAAAAATTAGAATCCAGTTTCAACCACTGGATCAAATCAGAATTAAAGTTTTTTAAGGTTCAAGCTTTTTATTTTCTTAGTTAGCACCTTATAATGGAGAAAACCTCTTTTTGAGGCTCCACCAGTAGCTTTTCAAGGATTTTCTATCTTAGAAGTTGTTTTGCACTTAGTCCTTCACTAGCTGGTAATGTGTATTTTGACTGGGCAGATTTTTATATATTTTTCAGACAAACGCCTGGAATATATGGATTTCTGTTTTTGTTGACATACACAGTAATATGGAACAACTAAAAATACAAAAAATGCTAAGTAAATTTTTATTCAGTTATGTAAAGTCAAAGGTACCTGACCTGTGTGAAAGGGCATACAGTGACTATGGTCATTATAGTCAATAAAAAATAAAACATTTTGAAAGGAATGTAAAATAATGTTTTGTTGAAGCAGGCACGGTTGAGTCTGGATAATTTTAACCGGTGATATTTTTAAATAACTAATTACAGAGCACAAGATAGAGAACAGGTTTAGTGGTGGGGTTGGTATGTGCATTGAGAAAGCTGTTTTGTCTTGCAAAAGAGATGGAGTAGTAGTGGGCTGAATGGAAATAGCACATAAACTAGTTCACATTGCTGGACAGCAGGTAATAGAATGGAGTTATCATCCAGTGTCTCACTATTATTATCTACAGAAAATATATTGGACAAAACTTGTCTTAAGAACCCCTGGGTGGTCTGGTGGCACAACTGACAGAAGTTAATTCCTGCTATGTGAAAAGTTATCACGAAAGGAGCATATCTATAAAGATCATTGTTATAACTAATGGTCATTTTTTTAAAAAATGTAATATTATAGGTAACTTGAAATGTCTGTCAAGAACTGATGACCTATTCCTTATTTAGTTTGCTTAGAGAGAACTGTAATGAAGGTATGTGCATATATCGCCAGTATCACAGTGTATTAGAGGTTGGAAGGGACCTTGGAGATCTTCGAGTCCAACTCCCCTGGCAGAGCAGGGCCAAACAATCTAGCACAGGTCACAAAGGAACGCATCTGGGCAGGTTTTGAAAATCTCAAGAGAAGGAGACTCCACAACCTCTCTGGGAAGTCCATTCCAGCACTCTGTGACCCTTACAGTAAAGAAGTTCCTCCTCATGTTACGGTGGAACCTCTTGTGTTCCAGCTTACATCCATTCCCTCTTGTCCTATCACAGGGCATGAGTGACAAGAGACTGTCCCTTTCCTCTTGACACTCAGCCCTCATATATTTATAAACATTTATCAAATCCCCTCCGTCTTCTCTTCTCCAGAGTAAAGAGCCCCAGGTTTCTCAGCCTTTCTTCATGAGGCAGGTGTTCCAGTCCCTTAATTATCCTTGTAGCCCTCCATTGGACTGTCAAGGAGATCCCTACTCGAGATCCGAGATATTTCATGTGTGCATACAAGTACACACAGTAACATTTTAAAAGTACATAAATGAGTAACATGAGAAGAGTAATTCTCAACATGAAGGTGTCATCTTATTTGAAAATAATTTCTAAAAATAGAAAGGTTTTGTTACCAAATTTAGCTTAGGCTAAGAAAGCCACTTGATCTTTTCAATTACTTTAAACCTTACATCTGAAAGGTTTTTTTCTTGAGACCAGCAGGGTTTAATTTCTTTCTTTTAGTAAATAAGTTGTAAAGTAAAGATTCCAAGTACAGCATTGAAACTGAGTGATAACAAACCTAATTTTTTTAATTTGAGATAACTAAGCTCATTACCAAATGCTTATATGGTTCACAGTCTAGTCTGGTGCTCCTGTTAGACATATGTTTCTGATAAATATTTTACAAGTAAAATTTCTGCACTAGCAGGAAGGATTATTCTTCATATTATTTATTAGTTTAAAATGATTATTAATAATAATAAAGGCAGCTACACAGGGATCTTCAATAATTTGTGGTTGTTTTGTTGTTTTGTTTGGTTTAGTTTGTTGTTG
Source organism: Chloroceryle aenea (assembly GCA_013399075.1). NCBI lineage: Eukaryota > Metazoa > Chordata > Aves > Coraciiformes > Cerylidae > Chloroceryle > Chloroceryle aenea. The sequence goes on along the minus strand of VWZY01006111.1, from coordinate 95,216 downwards.
TTGGTTTTGGTTTTTTTTAATTGTGTTCTCACTTTGTCCTATATCTCTATCTTTTTATTTCATGTGTATGTGTAATGCTGTTTAGATGAATCATTCAGCAGCCAGTACTGAGTATTTGCTTGCATAATTTTTGTTCTGTAAGATTTGGCATGCGTTTCTACATCCTGAATCATTACTCTTGATTCAGTCACAACTGAAAATATGGGAGATCATCTTTTCAGGCTGTAATTACATGTTTGCTACCTTACACTTTACTCTCCTTTCATTCTCTTTTCCATTTCCAAAGTGGTTGCTATGAATGGTAAAGATGAAGGATGCCACCTTCCCTTCCCCCTGAGTGAGGACAGTGTCTCACTAGATGTTAAGCATAGTGAGTGTCTCTTGGCACATTGTAAAATTCTGCTCTCAAATCTGAGATATTTCAAAAGAAGATAAAAAGATGGAAGCATCTCTTTCCGCTTTTATGCTATGCACCATAGCTTATTGTAATAAAGATATTATTGTACCAGAAATTCTGGGATCTCAACTAAAAGCAAAGAAGCAAAATTCTTCTGGCTCTCATTGCAAGCTTGCTGAGAACTGAGAACATTCGCATTACACACTGTTAGCATCTACCTTGTCTGCTGTAATGACCTCCTGGCTTTTGATATAGTAGGATATCATATGCTAGATTTACCAAAATGAAACACAGTTTTTTTTCTAAGGTTGGACTTTCACCTTTTTGCAACATATGGCTTTGTAAAAAAGCAATAAAATTTCAGCATTTATGACAGGATAGTAAACATATCTATATTAAAATTTCCTTATAACTGGATAACGCCAGATCAAACTCAAATGCTACTATAGCTAATCTATTTCTTTTATTTATGGCTGTTCTGGTAGGGATTTTTAATACATCCTCCAGAGCTAAGATGTTTATCCGAAATATATGTGTAACATTTTATCACTTGGAAAAGTCACTCTGAGTGAAGGATATCAGATTTAGTTGATAATATTTATAATTACTGCAAGTTTTTTATTAGTGGGTTCCACAAGCATAGATACCTTAACACATGCTGAAAACACTAAAATAACCTGTTATTCACATTTTAAGTGTTCATATGCATACTTACTCGAGAGATAGGAGGAGTATTTAAAAACAACTGATTTTTTTTTTCTTTTCCTGTCCTGACATACTTCTGTTTTGTGGAATAGGAAACAAATGGTGCAGAGAAACAATATTATCATCATATATAGATTAATAGAATCACTTAGGTTGGAAAAGACCTTGAAGATCAGAGTTCAACTGTTAAATATCATTTACTGAAAAGCAATGCTTTACTTTAGGGAAGTATCTGCTGATAGATAGATAGACAGACAGACAGACGGTTAGTTTTCAAAGCTCTTGCTGAAGAAATTCCCAAAACATGTGATGTGAACCACAGCCTGCCATGACTAGGTTGTATCTTTCCAAATCACTAGTAATAAAATGACTGAAGCCAAGGAGATCAATGTGCAGAAAATAACAATAAATAATTATCACAGCAGTAGAATAGCTACCAGATATTAATGATAGCACCCATCTGGGACATGGAAAGCAAATGTCACTGGATGATGTGACTGCGTAGCGGAAAGAAGCAGAAAGGTTGCTTTGTTCAGAAGAATGTTTTAACCTAGATCTGGACCAGTCAAAAAGAGTTAGCTAGTTATATGGCAGAAAAGAGCATATTTCTTCCTTCCAATGTACTTTGAAAACTGGAGAAACTGTGAACTGGAAAAAAAAATTCCTGGAATCCTAAATTCCAAAGAACTGAAGCATGGCAGGTGCTGTGGTGCAAATAAATAAAACCAGGTATTTGATTAAATAATCAAAATCTATGTTCTGTTTATGTTAGGCAAGGTAAGGAGTAGGTATATGACCCTTTGAGAAGACCATGCTTCTAGCACAGCTTTGAAAAAGTCATCAATTTGAACAGTTATTAGTATCTAGCTAATGTTCAAAGGTTTTCAGTAGTGTTTCACTTCAGTTCCCTTTTACACTGACACCAAATGCTGCTCACAGAAAAGCTGCTGTTGTTAAATGAAAATTTTGCTTTGAAACCAACAAAAATATCATATAACAATGCTTTATTTTACAATTTATGTAAGAGGTTGGGTCCAATTTCATATTTTTTTGTACTTTCTCTTGGATAAAGATTGAATTTAATGATTTCACCAATATATACAATCTCTATATCTACTCCCTAATATGATATGACAGTGCACTGGAAACATTCCTTGGAGAGAAATGCTACAGAGTATTAGAGGATTAAAAAATAAAATGATTGACTCAAGTTGACAGACCAGTTATTTTAAAAACTGCTTCAGATAAGTTTTAAAATGCATGTGATGCCCTTGCTACCCAAATCTGTCCTGTGATAGTTATTTCAGGAATATGAGTGGCTTGGTTTCTGTTCTTTATCAAGACATTGAATTCTGACATTTTCTATTTTATTTAATAAAAGCAAGATTTCAGAAAGGTATGTTTCTAGCCCTTCTTAGATCAGTATCTTTAAGGGGAAATCTAGACCATTAAAAATGTGGCTTTTTGGCAGAGTTCAAATTTACAAATACAGATTTCACTATGGTTGATTTTATAGAATGTATTAACTTTTTCCTAATTTTAGCTAAATAACACACCATTTTGCATATCTTACTTCAGGACAACATCTTGGCCACATATACAAGCACACTAAAGAAGTCTTTCTTAGCCAAGACAATAATTATATGGACAATTTCACTGAATACTGCAAGCCATAGAGAAGTTAATATTTTTCAGCTGGGGGTTTGGGTTTTTCGATATATTTTTTTTTGTTGTTGCTGTTGTTCAGAAACTGAGGAGACTAAATTAATAGAAAAATTCAGTCTACAAAAAATTTTATGTAATAAAGCCACTGGGATTTTTACAGATAATTTCATTAAAACATTAATGGCTAATTTTGGTTTGACAGCATATAGAGAGAGAAGAGGCAACTTGTTGGTGATATTATTTATGGCATAAATTTGTCCACATTTTAATAATGCTATTTAATCATTACTTATACCTTGCCGTAAAACAGAGAATTATGAGTCTCTGGAGATTTGTGTGTATTTATATATATTCCCCCGGTCAGTAATATTTTTCTGTCATTTTTCTATCTAAGCTCTTACTCTGAAATATTTGGCATAACTGTTGAAGAGAAATGTGTCCAAGAAAACAAATTTAAAGATGGCCTTTTTTGTATACCTGTATTATGAACTCCCTATAATAGAGGGACTTTTCCCTACTGCACTTTTTTTTTTTAAGCTTCTGTTCAGACTATTTGGTGCCATATTACAGCCAACCCAGTACAGTTTAACTGGCTGGGAATAAGGTTTAGGAACCTCTCCTTTTAGCAAACTACATGTCACATTTTGGTTGCCTGCAGACATTGAAGGAAGAAGGAGTGACACTGATGGCTTTAGCAGGCAGCAGGGTACATCTGTCCTGGCTTTACCTTTCTAATCAAGGACTCTGCTGGGATCCTGCTACTCTGAAGAGGCTTCTGCTTCCACTGCTCAATTTACTTCCTCTCTAAGTGCCCTTACCAGGAATGTGCATATCTCTCCCTTCACCTTTTTTAGTTAAGGAGCTGCAGGGACAATGTTGTGTTCTCAAGGCTTCACAGAAGTTCAGGCTGTTTGGAAATTCTGCTAGTTGTTCACCTGGTGCCATTTAATAGTTCTGGGATATTTGATGTAAATTTAAGTGGAAGACCAGTGTTTCCTCTTTTTTGCCATTTGAACTTTTTTTTTTAATTGTTCTTGACAGTATATTCATACCATGGGTCTGATCCATGCTAAAATAAATGCATGTGCTTATGTGTGGCTGGAAGTCACAGTAATTCCCTGAATATATGTAAAGCTCTGACCTCAAGGGAAGATTTTTATTGGCTTTGTGTTGTACTTGGGCTTTTACTGTATTTTGAGGCTATTTATCAGTGTATATTGGGTTCTCAATGTGCTGGCTTGGAGATGGACGATACATTGGAAAGGTTGACTCAATTCAATGATTGCTTTAGCAAAATTCAGGTACACATGCTACACTACTGCAGACGGGTTATGCTGTGCATGGGCCTGTAATCAAAACACAAACCAGAGATAGCTCCTGTAGCTGCTATGTTGCTTTTAGCTGCAATTGGTCATGTTATTTATAAGACAACAAAAGTACTTAATCCTAATATTTTAGATTGTTTTCACTATGAAGTGTGGCTAGAAGTTACTGAAAAAAAATAATCTAGGTATCAAAGTAAGGCTCACATCTTCAGTGCTGCAGAAAACGAGCAAGCTCAATGTCTAATGTTCTTGCAGTCCGTAGCAACGCAGATTAAACTAATTGCCTGTGTTTGGTTTTGTTCTGTGTTCACTTTGTTCTCTTGCTTGTTTGTTTGTTTGTTTTTCCCAAGGCCACAGCGAATTCCTTGCAAAATAAAAGATGGCAAATGTTCCTCCAGTCATTTTGGCATTGCAGACAGTACAGTAAAGTCCCGTGTTCCAGCAGCATCTTTTTTTCACAATAATCCATTTTATCTTATTTTTGTTCAACAGTTCAGAGCAATCTCAGGAATCTTACTTCAGTGTGCCTGGATTCATATGCCAAGTAGGATTCTTCTATCCCTAAATCCGTGCCCAGGTAGTGAGTCCTATTTATTGTATTCTGCACAGATAGCAGAAGCAGAGTTGAGGTAATGAATCATTTGGCATCCTAAAGAATCTCCTGCCACTGTTCATTATCTTTCTCTGTAATGACCCTGAGATCTCTCTGGCCTCTGACATGCACTTCTTTTTGCACAACATAGCCACCAAAGTTGGCATATTAGGTCCTATGGCAGGTAGTTCCTTCACTTAACCCTACCTTTGTCACATACTAAGATAGTTCTTAAAATTGCTGGAATAACTAGCATGACATCTCTTTAGAATACAGATGTATATTCTGTTTCATGCTGAAAAACTTTCTTTAGATGTGGAATATTTATTAAGTTACTCCCTTACCTAATTCCCATGAAACCTTGCTTAAAACTTACTGAGCTCTAGTTATTATTGTAGCTATCAGTGTTGTTTTTTTTTAATTTGATAGTCTTGGATTGAAAAACACAGTGCTAAGTGGGAGGGAAAAAGCTATTTGGGGTCTAACTAGAATTTTTTTATTATTACTATATTATTATATACTGTGGAGATAATAAAAACTACACCAAACATTTTGAACCAAACATTAATGAGTTGTATCTGTTCAACAGTTAGGGAATCTGTTGTTAACCAAAACTTGTTTTCCACACACTGTTTCTGAAGCTCTGTCTGCCATAGCAGTTACCACAGAACTCTGTGCCTAGAAAACAGTGAATCAACATGCAAATCTATTATTCTCCTGAAAACTAAAGAGGGAGATGAAGAACCCTTTGAAACAGCCCTATTATTCAACAAAGCATAGACTTTGTTGCCAGTACTGTCTTACCTTTTCTGTGGTGATTTCTTCTCATCATGAACAGTTGTTATAATTTGCTAGTTATTATTTTATTTCTTAACTGCCCTAATCTTAAAGGAATGTAGTCAACTTCCTGACTGACCCATTGTCCTCTCCCAGTATATAATTTATGACTCATTTAATATGATAAAACTTGTGGTTTTAAAACTATATTCATGGTTACTGCATTGGACACATGTCTAGATACAAACATTTCACTGCTGACTGAGAAGAGGCTATCTAAAAATATATTTGAGATCACTCGGTCAGAGGCTTCTAAATAATGTGTCCAATTATAAAGATAAAATAATAAACTTTAGGGTAAAGGTGAGATACTGTTCATAGAAAACTATAACCATTATGATTTCTATCAGTCTAGAAATATCTATGCACTAAGAACACTAAAACCAGCAGCTGTTCTATGTTTGACTTTTGAAGTTGACTCTAGTGACCTATTGTTTCACCAAGTAGAAAGCTATCAAAAGGCTCTACACATTTACATGGCTCCCTCTTAAGTTATGAATCCAGGTTCTTGCTTGTTAGCGTGTGCATATAACAGGCAGTCTGAAAACTGCTACAGCTGTGCCCATCTGCATGAAAATCCAATGAAAATAAATGACAGTGCAGAGTGACAAGGGATTATAAACATTAGAGATTTAATTAAACCACAAAAGCTCCTGCAAGATTCAGGCTGGTGAACTTGTATCTTCCTTTGACGAACTATGATAGGAAAAATTATTCTCATTGCCTAGCAACTACATCACGCTACAAGCTAACTCGGGGGAAAATCTTTGTGTTTGATACCAAATTAAAAATGAGCACTTCATGTGAAGAGAACAAAATTTCTGCAGAACCTTTAGTCAACTGACAAATTCATTGCATGTTACTGCAAATTAAAATGGCAATGGTTTAGGAATATTTTGTGGGAAATCATAGATAGTCAATATGTCTTGACATCTTAGAAAAAATAACGAAATGGCTTGTAAGAACAGACTACCAAGTGAACCCAAAGTACATAGTGATTTGTGGAGGAAAAACAAAGATGGAGAACCTTGGTTGGGAAAAAAAGACAGTTTTGAAAGATCTTCTTTACAATTTCCAGTGTTTAAGTACACTTTCTACACCTGTGATGTGTTCATTTACCAGTTCTTTAGCAATTTAGTCTTGAATAAAGAAGGAAGAGGAAAATGCTGGCGAATTAATGATTTCAAAGATCAGCCTCAGAAAGCTATATTGTAGTAGCCCAAATCTGTCAATTGCTCAGTACACACCTGTAGCAGAACTTGCTGCTTGCCTGAACTTCAAAGCAGTTCCTGATGATCTTGAGAAAGAAGCAGCACAAACTGTCCCAAAGATGCAACATGCTGATTGTATTGTGTTATAGATTATTACATTAATATAATGCTCATAGCTGATGCTGAATCTACCACAGGTAGCTTTTTTTTTTCCATTCTTTTCCTTCAGAAGACAGAGCTTTATTACCATACAAACCCTTTTCCCATCCAGCGCAAACTAGGAATGTTTCTTTGTTTGAGTTGGATCCTTTCATAACTTCTGCTGTTACACACAGTAATCAAATTCATGGTCCATTTAAAATTCTTTTATTCCTGAACAGAATATATCAACAAGACTACTCTGGATCCCACTGTGAGCACTAGGAGATCTAAATATGGGGTTCTGCACTCTGAAGTAGATCAGGAACAGTAGATTGGAGACGAGTTAAGACTCCTGCAACACCTTCTGTCAGGGGTCTTTAGAAGATTGTGTGAAGTGACTGTCTGTAATAGTGAAAGCAGGTTATGGGCAATGAGGCCATGAGTATGTAGAACCTGTTTTCAGCCTCCCCTAAGCCCCCAAAATTCAGCTTGTGTTGATAAACTGCAACATTGCTTAAAGCTCTATCAAATTTTTACTGCAAGTCTTCTAGATCTAATGAAGATTAATTTTGCAAAATTGCTGTACATATAACAATGCTTTATCAAAAAAAAAAAAAAAAAAAAGACCTTTACTGAGTTTATTGGTCTTTGTTTTGCTTCAGGAAAGTTTGACTTGTGGTTTCTGAAAAGGCAGGGGCTGAATTCATCTGATGATGTCAGAGAAAAGCTTGCTTTGCTTGTACTCCTGTCCAGAATACAGAAAAAACCTCTCTCCATACAGCTGTAACCCAATAACAAGGGAACATACTTTTCTGCATTACAAGGTGTTCTTTGTGCTAAATTACAGTCTTTAGCTCCTACAACCATTCCTAAGGTCACAGTTACTTGGGAAGCACCTGTTCATCAGATTGAATTGTAGTCATGGTGTCTGTTTGTAGAAGCATGAAGAAAAACGCGTACTTAGTAGAGTGATGATGAAAATTAGAGATATAAAGATATGATTAAGACATAACTCCTAGACATATGAGTATTTTGGTATAGAGTTTGTTTCTGGAAGTTTGCTAGTGTTTTCTTTATCTGTGTTTGTGTTGCAATTTTCCACCCTAACCACAATCAAAACATTCCACATTTTAAGTCTCCAGGTTCCCCATGTCTTCCTTCTATTCCTCCTCCAGTAATTCCCTCTCCAAATAAAACACATGTAGTACTTTGTCTTTTGAGAGTCACAATGACAGTTAAACCAAGGAAATGGGACAATTTCATTGGAAAGCAAAAAAAAAGTTCTAAACTTAGACTCTTTCAGTGTTTTATTTAGCATTTCACAGTCACATGTAGGGTTAAACACCACATACTGCGGTGTTTTATGTTCTGAGTAGGTGGACTGATCTTCAATCCCTGCCTTCCTGACTGGTTGCATGAAATCTGGTGAACTACATGTGAGGCAATCCAAATAACCTTTGAACGTTTCCCTGATAGACAGAGGTGATGAAAACAGATCACAAATGTGAGAAGGACCTTGTTGGATTTTAACCTGGGTTTTGCCAAATATTGAAAATAAAGTGGAAAATTTGCTCATCTTGTGATTAAATATCAGCAGAGCTCCGTCTTCTATGAGCCACAGCTAAGCCAATTAAAAACCATATTTTTAATAAGAAGTTGTGTAGTTTATAAATTGATGCAACCTAAGTTCAGTTAACCTTTAGAGTTCAGAATGATACTATTAAATACTTTTTTAGACTTACTGGAAAACTGATTTGAAAACCATTATTAACAAGAACAGGTAAACTGTAATTTATGGGAATTATATCTCAGAATTACAGCTCTGTCTCTCCAAGGTAAGCATCTGAAATCTGAAGTTCATTAAATCCAGTACCAAAGCTATAAGGTATGTAAAATATAGCTGCAATTCATTCAAGGGAATTCTTGAATTGCAAATTTAAATTAGGAAAAATCTCTGAAAATGTATTCTTCAATATTCAAGGGAAGTCAAGAATTAGTGGTGTTGTGCAGGAACATTTAAACAGTTATGGAATAAAACTAAAGGGTCATGTAGAAAAGATGCACTGATGTTAGACTAGAGCAACATGAGCTGACTTTTTGCACGTTACTTATTCAGGTCTCTGTCCTAGAGCTGAAGTCAGTTGTGACTTACTCTTTGAAGCACATGAACCACCAGGAAAGGCTCTAGGTCACTGCTCTTACTTAGCCTAGAGAAGAAAAGGGGAAGTGGGCTGAAAAGAAGCCTTAGAAGCCTTCACATAATAGAAGACTTCCAGTGCCTAATGGGGAGGTTGTCAAAAAGATGGAGTCAGGCTCTTTACAGATGTGCATGACAGGAGGACAAGGGATAATGGATATAAATTAGGAGAGGGGGAAGATCCAGTTTAAGGGATGGGAGGAATGGGAATGCCATGGGGACAGACAAGTGTTGGAATAGGCTTCCCAGAGATGTTGTGGAATGACTGTCCTGGAGGTTTTCAAGACCAGACTTTATAAAGCCCTGAGCAACCTGGTCTGACCTCAGAGCTGACTCAGCTTTGAATATAGTTGAACTAGAGACCTCCTGAGATTTCTTTAGCCTGAAAGACTCTGCAATCCATTATTGTTTCTGTACTGTCTCTTTGGTTAAATAACTTCTTTAGGATGGTTTCTAATATTTTTCTTCACAGGGGAATTAGTTTTATGGCTGACTTACTATCAGGGCTGAGGAGTTATGCAAATGTGCATCTCTTATTAAAAAGTACTGTAGTTTTGCTGACTTATTCATACAGACACATACACATCCCATTTATTTGCAACCAAAGTCAACTAGTATCTTGTATGGTGCTGATTTTTTACATGCTCCATTTCACAAAGGATGTGTGAATGACTGACAGTTTTGGAGTCAGTTCTCAAAGATTACAGTTCTGGTAATTAAAGTTATCTTGCATGCTGAAATGAAAAACCTGAGAGGAATCATCCTGGACAGAAGACTGAATAGAGACTGATGGCATGCAGATTTCATTCAGTTTGAAATAAAAATGTTTTGTTTCTGTGAACTTGTAAGTAAACAAGCGAAGTAAGAGACAGATTTACAGGAAACGGTGGTGATGGACATAATTTGAAATAAGAGAAGTATAGACGTCAGATATATGGAAAACATTTTCACTGTGAGAAGAGTAAAACAGTAGAAGAGATTGTTCATGCAGGCTATGCAGCCTCCATACTTGTAGGCTTTCAAGGTCTCACTAAGGTTTTGAGCAAACTGGTCTCCTCTCATAGCAGACCAAGTGGGAGGTTAGAGACCTCAACTTAAGGTTGGGAAATAACAGCAGTCCTTCCTACTGCAGTATCAGTGATCAATGGAGGTGACAAGCCATTGAGAGTCATGTTATACAATGGTTCGGATGCAGGTGATTTCATTCCCACCTGATTAAACTGTCTGATGAACCTGATGAAACAAGAATGGGAATCACAGGTTTTGTAGCTGCGAAGTAAGTATGTTTGGAGTTAGAATAAATATTAAGTTGTGAAGTTAATNTTTCCTAGAACAAGTAGTATCTGTATCCATCTTATACTTAGACCCTTCTTTCTCCCCACCCCATTCTTCCCCCCATTTTACAAAGGATGATCCCTGATAATCATCGGGTATTTCTTGTGGTTCCATATGCTTTGTTTACCATGCATAAAGAGGCAAAATTTGTTCCAGTCTTGATCTTTTATTTCTAATATCAAGAAATTTGAGGATTTAAAGTAGCAAAAAAAAGGAACAGAAACCACAAAACACAAACAACCCATCATGAAATTCTGGTAACTGTAACAATTTATAGAAATACTCATAAAAGAAGTGTCATGGCAGGAAAACTATGGAATTGCACAGCTGTAAGGACAGGACAAATGACCCTACATAGGGTTGAATAGCAATCATGTATATGCAATAAAGAAACATTCTCAGGACAATGTTTGTGGTACGTTTAAAGAGATGGTATTTGTGGAAGCATTAGATTCAACTGATATGTAACCCTGCAACTGCTACGTAACCCTGCAATTCAAGCTGCACTGTTTGGAGTTCATCAGATCAGTCATACAGGAGTGCAAGGATTTTTGATTGTTTATATTGATTGTTATTTTATCAAATGCTACACAGATTGATTAAATAGTCCACTATAAAAATTATTTAATCAGCATACCTATTTAGTGGTGAAATGGTTGGAAAAGAGTAAAATTGCAAGTAAATAACTGTAAGGATAAACATTTTAGCTAAGAACTTGCAGTAAAGGATTACATGATCAGAAGGTCTTGCTTGGGAAAGTCTGTAATCCAGGTATTGAACGGACAGTCTAGTCTGAACATCATCAGTGGTATTGCTGTTCTAGGAATCTCAATACCCAAAAGAAGAGTTAACAAGTGTCTGTTGACCAGACTTTCATTCCATATCACCAGTGCTATACATCAGAAATGTTAAGCTTCGTTTGTTGATTGCATAAATGTTACTTTGAACTAATTGAATGCCCTATTACTTTTAGTGAAAATGCTTTAATGCTACTTAACCTGGCTTAAGGGAATATAAGATTGCCTGAATCATGAGTCATTCGAAATGATAGACTGCGTTCATCCAACTTCAAGTATAAACACTGTGAAGACTGAAATTCTCCACTAGCCATGAATAAGAACAACAGATAACCCCAAAAAATGGAAGTTTGATACGAATAAATGCTTTTACATTTAGTCTTGGAAAGTAAATGCAAGTATAGTATGTAGTGTTTTTTTCCATCCTTTCCAATGTTATAATCTGTTCTGTTGGCATTAGAAAAGTAGTGAGTGAAGGCAATATTTGTTAGTTAACAAACACACTGAAGGACTTGGAGAAAGCTGGAATCAGTTTTGTAGTATGACATACACTCTTGTAATGGGAAACTGAAGATTTGTTTGTTTGTTTGTTATGATGGGTTCAAAGCTTAATCATGAAGACTTTTTTTCATAGTGAAGCATTGTATGTGTGGTACTGTGCATGAAAATGAAAACTAACCTCAAGCATCCATCATTAGACCTTCAAATGACAAGATATTTGGGGTTTCTTTTTCCATATTAGCCATTAGTCACCATCTAATGGGTAAGCATTCCCATATTCCAATTCTGTCTGAATCCCTTCAAACAAGTTCAGTGTGTCTGTTGAAATACCCTAGAAAGAAATTTGTGTTGACATTGAAACCAGACAGTCATCCTGAAGGTTCAATGGACATCAGCTGTCTGATTATCTTGCCTTGAGCTGCATGCTTGCTTTTTATTTGTGGGATTCATTTGTCATGTAATGTCAGTCCCTATTCAATTTTAGTCATGATTTGCCAAGTTTATTCGTGGTGGTTTTTTGTCTAAATTTACAAAGTAGATATAATTAGAAATTTTGAACCTGAAAGAATGCAACTTTCACCCTATCTTGTTCTGCATATCAACAGCACTGAGTTCAAACTTGTAATTTACATGAACAGGAGTGTAGCAGCAGCTAATACTACTGTGATTCACAATTACAATTTCCAGTACAATAGAATCACAAGAAAGCAGGGATTGGTAAACAGGCATTGGTCATTTGTGCCTCACTGGTTGTGGAAGGAGATCAGAGGGCAACATGCAGTATTTCTGGCACTTCAAAAAGCCACAGAGTCGCTTGGCTCCAGAACTGGAAGCAAGATCTGACATAAGTACGAAGTGGGCATTAGGGGAGAGATTCTGTATAAACATTTTCTGTTTGCCTTCTACCTTTCCCAGCTGGCAAGTTTTCTGTTTAGGAGAGCAATTATCGACTTTACATTCCAGTAAAACATGACTTTTGAAACTGAAAGCCTTTTGGCCTCTGTGCCTTAAATGAAGAGCCTGCAAGAGAGAACTAGCCATAATAAGATCTAGGCAGGGCCACTACAAAGACTTTTTATTCACTCATTTGTCCAGGCTTCTGAAGCATAGGTTGGTGTAATCAATTCTTGTATATTCTTTGGCTTTCTTTTAGCGTGGAATATTATTCTTAAAATGTACTAAGACCTATTGTGTTTATGCATTCCCATATGTATGCTCTCTCCTTCTAAAATAAAGCTGGTATTAGACTCCTTATTTATAGATATATTGACTTGATGTTTGGTTTTGTTTTTTCACCTGAATCTCTTGTGTTTAAGAGAAAATTGGAAAAAGGAAGTGTACAGCAAGTATATATATATATTTTATTATTATTACAGGTGGAAGTAAATATACAAGCATCTTCTCCTTTGTTTAGTTTGCATATACTTAGTTTCAGTACAATTAAGGAACCTCAATAACTTCAGTGTAACTACTTTTTAGTAGTATGTTTAACCATATATATCTAATAGTTCAAGGTCTTTGCATTTGCTGAATATTCATTTGTCTTGAAGGTGGATTTTCAATAGAAAACCAGAAATGTCTGGATTGGAAGGGACCTCTAAAGGTCATCTAGTACAATGCCCCTGCTGAGAGCAGGGACATCCTCAATTAGAGCAGGTTGCTCAGAACTCCATCAAGTCCCACCTTGAATGTCTCCAGGGATGGGGCCTCAACCACCTCCCCAGGTAACCTGTTCCTGTGCGTGATAGATGAATAGATTAGGATTGTGAAGATTCCTTCTTGAGGCAAGTCTATATTGCAAGACAAGTTGTAACAAAAGTACTTCAATAATGTATTTTTCACTGATTTTTTTTTGTATCTTATTCTACATAGGGAATATGTGGATAGTTATGTGTAAATTTGACAAAGTTTTTAAATTTGTGCAGTTTAAAGATCAATCATATGGGCTACTTCTAAATGCACACTTTGAGAAAATTCTCTTGGAAACTCTTATTTTGCCTTACCTCCTGAATGTTTTTGTTTTCATTCTTTAGTTATAAGGCTTCTGGTTATTTTAATAATTGCAGCTAAATCAGAAGAGAGTAAGCTTAATTAATTAAAAACAAATATTGCCTATTTGCAGCTTTATTAGCTATCTATATTCAGTTAGACAATTGGGTTTGTGTTTGCTAACTTTTTTTTTTTTTTTCTTTTGGTTATCTGACTACATGCACTTGCATTTGGAATGCCAAAAGCAGGCTGTTGTGGAATCAGTCTGAACAACTTCAATTTGTTCATCACGCTATCTAGTTTTGGGAGATTAGGAATCTTCAGAAAACGATGGTCCAGGGAGACAGTAGCAGACACGTCTGTATACACAATTACAAATGTTTAGCATGCTGGAGAGCTCCAAGTAGAGATGCATGGAAAAAAGTGTCCTAAAGAGCTACTCTCTATTTTTTATTTTTTTTAATTTTTTTTGCATAAATCTTATACTGAATAGCTTCATTCTCTTCTCTTGTACTTTAACTCAGAGTACTAAAAGAACCCCTAGTGGCAAACAGTCATCACTATTAGATCTGTGTCTGGTCCCTACTCTGTTCTTAGTCTTACGGTTTTAGCAGTCCAGATCCTTAAATTTTGCTCTTGAAACTCTGGCATGAGTTAAAGTGGTCAGTCAAATTGGAGCCAATATTTTCTATGCTTCTATTTCCATCTCACTTAACACCCTTTCTGATAGTACTTTTCAGATAGGATCACTTCAGACATGTGAAGCAATGCGTCAGCTATTTTCTACTTCAATCACTTAAGTCATAGCCAAAACAGACTTGATGTGGGGAATTTAACTTACTTTATTGACAATTAACATAAATATTTAAGTACTAATTTGGGTATTGGGAAAACAAACAAAAACCCCCAAACATTTAAAACCCTCGGTAAAAACCACCTTTACCCTTCTTTTGTACTTTGTACTGTGCTTTTCTACAGCTTCACTCTGTATACCTCTCCTCCCTCCGTATAATCACCACAGGTCACTTCAGTTCAGGAGGTTATGGTGAATACATTGCAGTTTTCTTTCTGCTTTCCTTCTCGCTCTTTTAATACACTTTCACATGGGTCCCTTTGGGAATGTGAATTCCCTCTCATGGATCCCTCTCATGGATCACCTCCTACTGGGCTGACTCTGGTGTTCCCCTTGCTCTTTCTCTCTATTTTGTTCCCTCCTCTGCCTATGTGACATTTTCTGCCCATTCTTAAATATGCTTTCTCCAAGACCCCCACCTGTGGTTGAGGGGCTCAGCTCTGCCCTGCATTGGATCCATTGGAACTGGCTGGAACTGACTGTCTGGCACAGGGCCATCTCTGGCATCTTGTCACAAAGGTCACCTCTGCATCCCCTCACTGCTATCACCTTGATGTTTACACCTAGTACAGCCCTACATACAACACAGGGCTGTCCTGTGTAATCATAATTCTCCTCCTCTTTGGCAGTTAACAAGACAAACCCTTCAGAAAACTTTATCTCTTCCATATCCAGCCTTTCTACCTTATAGTCAGCTATAAGGTCAGGTTTGAATTCTTGTTTTGGCTAGCAGATTTATATACACATACATATATCCATATCCATGTGTTTTCACTTGAGTGAGTGTATATAGATAGATAACTTTTTTTCAGATAAACTTATGTTTCAGGCCACAGGAATGTTTCTTAGACATATCAGTTCTTGGACCAGTACTCTGGGAGTTCATAGTCCACACTGGTATTAAATGTTTAAAGCCTGTCACTGCTTCACTTGGAAGAACTTGGGAGGACTGTGAGGAAATCCTCTTTGTTGCCTCACTGATATAATCCCTTGATAGATCTTGGTGTTGAATATCCCAAAATTTTGTTAGAGAAAAAAAAACAATGCCCCCTTTTCTAAAATTAAGAAGAATGTTACGGTAGGAAGTATTCAGAGATGCTCTCAAAAGCTCAGGTGGGGAACAGCTAAGAGATATGAGAGGAGACCTATATGCTTGCATACAAGTTGCTGAGACAGAAACTCTCATTGATAAGGCAATGCTCCACTGGCCTTTAGGAAACCGATTATCAAGTGATCATTTTATGGTTTGTTTACATTGTATCTAATGCTGTTTTTTTTAATTAATTTTTACTTTCAAGATAATTCAAAGAAATTTCACTTGATATCCATGTAGTTTGATGCAGATGGCTACTGAGAATGTTCTCAGGTGTGGGGTTTTGTTTTGTTTTGTTTTGTTTTGTTTTTTTGTCAGGGTCACTTCATTTAGGGGAGTGTTAAGATGGATGATATTTGATGGAAACACTGGAATACTAAGATCTATAGTTTGATTTTGGAGGTGACATCTCAGCCCGAGGTGGAACAAAAGATATCTTGCTTTTTTCCTGTTGATTTTATCTTGCTTTAGCTCAGCACCTGTTTTAAATAGAGACTCCAATGAATATTATTCTATGGAAAACAAATATGGATAGTTTAGCTAACTCTCAGGGAGTGCGCTCCTACAATGAAACTGCAGAATAGCCATGTGAAGTACTGCAGTAGAATTATGAGTTTAATGTGCTGCTGATTATAAAAGGACCTGGGGACCTACACTCCTGGCTCATGTATGAAGATTTTATCCTTAATCCCTTGCCAGCATTGTCTGTTGAAACACTGATAGAAATTTGCTTGGTTTAAAGTTTCTATCATTTTTACCGGGACATCCAGTATGCAGGTGATCTCTAAATATAGCTTATGTTTTGTGTTATCTTAGGAACTGGATTTTTCTATCAAACCCAAATTCCTTAGTAGCAATTCACACAGTGTTTAATACAGATGGTGTTTCAGTCTGATACAGAAGGAAATCATATATATTTACAAACACTGAATTTGAAAACAGAGCTGTCAACATCACTTTCTGACTATATCAGAAGACTTTGACAAATTAATTTTTTTAAGAAGTTGTACTGAATGCAAATGCTATGCAAAAAAATTCTTCCTTCCAACTTCATGCAAATATATCATTCCTGGAAGAAAAAGCATCATCAACCCCTTGCATTAGATATTCCAGCCTTTAATGTCACTTTTTGATATCTTCATTTCAAGATGAAGCCATGCAATAAAGTCCAGGTTCCTATATAGCAAAGTCATACTGGAGATTTACTCTCTATCAGCTCTCTAGCATACATCACAAAGAACAAGTGTCACTTTTTTTTCTGGTTTTCCATTCATTTGTCGTATAGTTTTATCCTGGTTTCAGTGGACTTCCATCCAGTAAGGTCAGTACAAACACTTCTATTTGTTGCTGCAGGATTTTACAAGCAGAGCCTCTCCTTTTCTGCTGACATTTAGCAGATGTGGCAAACAAATGACATTTTCAGCATTGTTTCAGATGTGCATTTCCTTTCCCTCTGAGCCTGAATACCTAGTGTGTGACACAGTGAATTTTTTACCCCATTATCTCTAAGTACTTAAGTCTATTTCATGAGTTTATATAATTACATTTAACACAAAACAGATGAGGCAAATATCAGGGAAATGTGCGTTCTTTTGTAAGGCTACATTCTTGATCTCTTTAATGCACTGGTTACTCATAGGAACAAATTTGTGAAAGCTATTTTAATGAAAACAGTTATTTTTCAGTATTAACTGTTTTTTTGGTTTTTTTTTTGTTTTTTTTTTTTTCAAATTCAGTAGTTAATAAGAACACAGGAATTCATAAACAGGACAGAAGCTTTCCCTTACAGGAACCCAGATGACATTTCTATCTATTATTGCTAAAGCAGTATCAGGAAGACTTACAAAATAGAATTTCAAAGCTCTTGTGTTGTTTATTTTATTTTTAAGAAATTAATTTATTTTTTTTTTTGGTGACAACATGCAACATGTCCCTGGTTGCAATATTCAATAGCAATGCATTTTAACTGATGAACTAGGGTATAAGACATAAGTTTCATAAAAAGATATTGACCATAGCGGGAGAACATAGGTAATGGAGAGCCTTAAAACATGCTCTTTTAAAATTGTTAATTAGAAAATTTTATTTGTAAAATATATTATTTTAAATCTTAGCAACATTGTATGTTACATTTTATTATCTCGGCTATTTTAATATTGACACTAAAATATGTGTTCTAAATATCAAACCACAATTAGTCATTTTCTGCACTTGTTATCTTTTTGGTTCACTACACCAGTAATTTCCTGTAAAACTTGTTGATATACTTCAGTGTCCAGAGTTCTAGTAGTTAAATTTAATCTTTGCTATCAATAAGTTTGTGGCTCGAGACTATGCTTACATACCAGCTTTGTTCCTGAGTAAGCTGAGATATTCTGCCAAGAAAGGCATGATACTACTACTGTGTGTAATCACTAGTATGTTTGCTTAGTTTTTTCCCCACTTCTTTACATAGGAAATAGTCTAATAAGCAGTGACATTTTCCGAGGTAGTATTCTGATTTGCTTTATTATGGCTCTGTGAGAAACTTTATCATAACAATAAAGGTTTTTTACTTTGTGGTGACAACGGAGCTGATATATTAAGGTGATCACCAGGAAATAGTAACTAAACATGAAACCTTATCAAAGTAATTTTTTTTTCTCTAGTGGAAAATTTATTAGTGGGTTCAGCCTTTAAGGTGATCACCAGGAAATAGTAACTAAACATGAAACCTTATCAAAGTAATTTTTTTTTCTCTAGTGGAAAATTTATTAGTGGGTTCAGCCTTTAGAATAAAAGACATAAGATACAACAATGATTTAAGAATATTGGTTTGGTTGAGCACATTAAAACATTCGAGGTGTGTTAACTAGTACAATTTGGTGGTTTGCATACTATGTGCAATTTTGAAAGTATTCTTTTCTCTGTATAGGACATGGGATAAGGTAAAATAAGGAAAGCTTCCTAACAGGTACTTAAAAATAGTGCCAAAGACTATAGGTATTAGCACAGCATTACTATCAATATAGACTAACAAAATAACAAATGTAAAATGCTACTCTCTAAATATTCAAAAATGATGAAAGCTAAGTCATTGCTTTATGTACTTTCTCTCATAAGTCTTAACCTTGTGTTAATACATTCTTGGTGCAAAAATAAAGAATTAAAAACTGCATTAATTCAAAATGTTCTGTATATGTTAAATGGCTTTAGAAGGGCAAGAAAATTCAATGGAGCAGCACCATCTATAATAAGGAGGAAGACCATGTTTTTTTTTTTTTTGGTGGGTGGGGGGG
>VWZY01006111.1:41830-74842 GCA_013399075.1 Chloroceryle aenea | reverse complement strand
AAAAAAAAAAAAAAGAATTGGGAGGAGGGAGGAGATTTTTCTGTTTTGTAATCAAAAATAAAAAAAAAGGAGGGAATCTATTTAAACTGATTGGCCCTGGATTAATGAGATCTTAAAAATCTAAGGATGTCATTATAGTAAAACTTCTCTGCTGGGCTCTTTGTTTATATCAGCAGTGAAAGGTATTTTGTCTATTCAAGTAACAGAATTCTTCATTTCAGCAGGTCACCGAGAGATCAGTTTATACAAGGCTTGCTGTAAATCACAGCCTGATTTTAGAAATTGGACAGCTTTAATGTTTGTACAGTGGATACCACAGCCTAGAAAGGACTTAAGGTGTACTTCTTTGATAGCATAATTTAGTGTTCTAATATGAGAGTCTCCAATTAATGCTTATTTAGAAATTACCCCGACACCTGGTGAAACAATTTCCATTACAGCTTACTTGAACCCTAAAAGAAATTATATTCTTGACATAAATCATATATTGGTCCTACTTTCATTCTTCATAACTTTCATAAGGTTTAAGCCATGTAACTGATTTTTATTAATTTAAATAATTTCTGATGGAAACTCAAAATGCAGCAAAAAGCAGTATGAAATTTGAGGATAAAAGTAACTACTTGACTCTTCAGATAACTGTCTTGTACACAAATTAAAACAAGAGTTTTAACAAGGCAGAATATACATAACTTTATAGCATAAATCTCCTAAATTTAAAGTAATTAGACAGTGGACATGAGAATATTGAGTCAATACTTAACTCAAACTGCACTAATGAAAAGTGCTTTCTCAAAAGAGATTTCATCATTTATGAGCATAAAGTTGAAAGTCTCCATTTCTTCAGTAGAAGCGGAAGACTGATGACACTAAATAATCACTTGCGTCAAATTGTCAGCTTGAAGTTTTTGTGATAAGGCCTAGAAGCTTTCCTTGCTTTTCTTCTGTGAAGACATTCCTATATTTATGCTATTTTATATACACTTTCTAAAACAGATTATATATTGAACAAGGCTGTCTATAGATTCTTTCAGTTTGACTTCAGGGCTGAAGCTCATGTTAAAGCCTCAATTGTTGAACTTTGTGAGTATATTGTTCCTTCTGGAATTTGACTTCCTACCTTACCTGCATCACAGCAGCCAACTTTCTGACAGTGATTTGGCATAATACAACACAGGGTGGGGGGATGAAGGATTGAGATCAGCCCTATAGAGAAAGACTTGGGAGTACTGGTGGATGAAAAGCTGGACATGAGCTGGAAATGCACACTTGCAGCTCTGAAGGCCAACTGTATCCTGGGCTGCATCAAAAGGAGTGTGGCCAGCAGAGGATATTCTGGTCCTCTACTCCACTCTGGTGAGACACCACCTGGACTATTGAGTCCAGTTCTGGTGTCTTCAGCATGGAAAAGACATGGACCTGTTGAAGCCTGCCCAGAGGAGCGCTACAAAAAGATCGAGTGGCTAAAGAAGAGAAGGTTCCTGGGAGATCTTATTGCAGCCTTTCAGTGCTTAAAGGGGGCTCAAAAGAAAGATGAGGACAGTCCTCTTAGCAAGGACCACTGTTATCTGACAAGGGGTAATGGTTTTAAGCAAAAGGGGGATGTGTTTGGAGTAGATATAAGGAAGAAATTTTTTCCCATGAGGGTTGTGAAGCACTTTAACAGGTTGCCCAGAGAGGTGGTAAATGTCCCATTCCTGGAAAAAATCAGGGCCAGGTTGGATGGGGCTCTGAGCAACCTGATCTGCTTTAAGATGTCCCAGCTCACAGCAGCAAGGTTGGACTAGACGGCCTTTAAAGGCACATTCCAACCCAAAACATTCTATGATTCTCTAATGGTGAGGTTTGAACTGCAGGTAAAGAGAAAGTATGATTTCGCAATAGCCGCAATCCCTCTCATGTCCCTGTGAGTGAATACTGCATGCAGCTGTTCACGTTAACCTGATCTGTGTAAAAGCAAGTGGTTATTTCCAAGTCTACCAGCCCAGCCTATATCCTAAATATTAAGTATGCTTTGTTGGGATCTTGAATCCATTTGTGTAGCTGCTTTAATGCTCACCAGCTATTCTGTTTAACTTCAATATAGATGCTGATACATCTGGTTTATATGAAACAGTTGTTGCAAACTTTACTGAAGGCTGAATTTAACAATGGTTCCTTTTTTTTTATTGCATATGTGATCAGGAGCTTATTTGCAATAGTCATCTCTACAATGAAAAAGACGACATATGTATACTAGAGAGGTAGACACCTAAAAGTGTCTGTTTCCAAAACCTGTAATCAAATATAGTCTTTACAAAAATTGTGTTATAAGCAACACATTTTAAAAGGAATGTGTTTTAGAGTACTGTTTTATTAAAACTGCAAAGGAACTGTACATATGAGGACTAAGACAATTGGAGAGCAGAATAATTGAAAGCTAAGGTACCATGGACACTTCAGGTTTTCTATAGTGCCAAGCAACAAATAGAACACATCAAGGAATTCTTAGCAGAAAGTGTGTGAAGATGATGCGCAAGCATTAATTTTTGTANGGAAACTCAAAATGCAGCAAAAAGCAGTATGAAATTTGAGGATAAAAGTAACTACTTGACTCTTCAGATAACTGTCTTGTACACAAATTAAAACAAGAGTTTTAACAAGGCAGAATATACATAACTTTATAGCATAAATCTCCTAAATTTAAAGTAATTAGACAGTGGACATGAGAATATTGAGTCAATACTTAACTCAAACTGCACTAATGAAAAGTGCTTTCTCAAAAGAGATTTCATCATTTATGAGCATAAAGTTGAAAGTCTCCATTTCTTCAGTAGAAGCGGAAGACTGATGACACTAAATAATCACTTGCGTCAAATTGTCAGCTTGAAGTTTTTGTGATAAGGCCTAGAAGCTTTCCTTGCTTTTCTTCTGTGAAGACATTCCTATATTTATGCTATTTTATATACACTTTCTAAAACAGATTATATATTGAACAAGGCTGTCTATAGATTCTTTCAGTTTGACTTCAGGGCTGAAGCTCATGTTAAAGCCTCAATTGTTGAACTTTGTGAGTATATTGTTCCTTCTGGAATTTGACTTCCTACCTTACCTGCATCACAGCAGCCAACTTTCTGACAGTGATTTGGCATAATACAACCCAGGGTGGGGGGATGAAGGATTGAGATCAGCCCTATAGAGAAAGACTTGGGAGTACTGGTGGATGAAAAGCTGGACATGAGCTGGAAATGCACACTTGCAGCTCTGAAGGCCAACTGTATCCTGGGCTGCATCAAAAGGAGTGTGGCCAGCAGAGGATATTCTGGTCCTCTACTGCACTCTGGTGAGACACCACCTGGACTATTGACTCCAGTTCTGGTGTCTTCAGCATGGAAAAGACATGGACCTGTTGAAGCCTGCCCAGAGGAGCGCTACAAAAAGATCGAGTGGCTAAAGAAGAGAAGGTTCCTGGGAGATCTTATTGCAGCCTTTCAGTGCTTAAAGGGGGCTCAAAAGAAAGATGAGGACAGTCCTCTTAGCAAGGAGCACTGTTATCTGACAAGGGGTAATGGTTTTAAGCAAAAGGGGGATGTGTTTGGAGTAGATATAAGGAAGAAATTTTTTCCCATGAGGGTTGTGAAGCACTTTAACAGGTTGCCCAGAGAGGTGGTAAATGTCCCATTCCTGGAAAAAATCAGGGCCAGGTTGGATGGGGCTCTGAGCAACCTGATCTGCTTTAAGATGTCCCAGCTCACAGCAGCAAGGTTGGACTAGACGGCCTTTAAAGGCACATTCCAACCCAAAACATTCTATGATTCTCTAATGGTGAGGTTTGAACTGCAGGTAAAGAGAAAGTATGATTTCGCAATAGCAGCAATCCCTCTCATGTCCCTGTGAGTGAATACTGCATGCAGCTGTTGACGTTAACCTGGTCTGTGTAAAAGCAAGTGGTTATTTCCAAGTCTACCAGCCCAGCCTATATCCTAAATATTAAGTATGCTTTGTTGGGATCTTGAATCCATTTGTGTAGCTGCTTTAATGCTCACCAGCTATTCTGTTTAACTTCAATATAGATGCTGATACATCTGGTTTATATGAAACAGTTGTTGCAAACTTTACTGAAGGCTGAATTTAACAATGGTTCCTTTTTTTTTATTGCATATGTGATCAGGAGCTTATTTGCAATAGTCATCTCTACAATGAAAAAGACGACATATGTATACTAGAGAGGTAGACACCTAAAAGTGTCTGTTTCCAAAACCTGTAATCAAATATAGTCTTTACAAAAATTGTGTTATAAGCAACACATTTTAAAAGGAATGTGTTTTAGAGTACTGTTTTATTAAAACTGCAAAGGAACTGTACATATGAGGACTAAGACAATTGGAGAGCAGAATAATTGAAAGCTAAGGTACCATGGACACTTCAGGTTTTCTATAGTGCCAAGCAACAAATAGAACACATCAAGGAATTCTTAGCAGAAAGTGTGTGAAGATGATGCGCAAGCATTAATTTTTGTACCTCATGAATATTTAATTAGTGGCTTTCAGAAGATATGCAGAGAATAAAATAATAAAATGGGTTAACATAGAAGTCATGGTCTAAGCCAATGCCAGTGGCAATGTTTAGATGTTCAGTTTGACTTGAACTTTGATTTTTATTTAGAATTCCTTCTAGGATGTGGGTGTGATATTTTGAAAGAAAAAAAAAAAAAGGCTTTGCTTTGGCTGTAATAGTAATATAAACCAAGTCTAATAACCATTACTTCTGTTATTTAAACATGTTACTTGTTTTCCATTCTAGGATGAAAATTCTGGTTCTTATGAAAAGCTGAATTCTTCTAGGGGATTTTGGGGAAAGAGTGAGGAAAGCCAGAAGGTTAAATATGAGACTTGTATTTTATTTTCCCATCACTTTTCCATTTTAAGAGGGTAATATACATCCAAGGAAGAATTTTTTAATGACTCAGTGTCTTTCTTCATAGGAGAAAACCCTTGCCAAATGTATCTCTTTCTTTTCACATCTTCTGAAGCAGAGCTATTGCCAGTTGCTGAACATTTTAAAAGCTATTGAGCTTCTGAAAAGTTAAGCGTGATCACTTTCTGAAGAGAAGATTCAGAGGCCTCAAGGACAACCAGCCCCTTGAGGGTAGTAGTAGTCATTCCCCTTGATAATAGTTAACACTGTCACCTTTTTCAGTTTTTAGCTCATTTTAGGTTAGATTTATGGACTAAGGCTGGTTAATAGATAAAGCTGAACTTATGACAGTACTGAAATGCAAGAAGCCATCTGTGAAGTTGTGGTGAAGCTTATCATTGCGATGATAAATAGCTTTATCTATTGTATCACTGTATTAGTGAAAGATTACAGTAGAGTGTGACAGAATGAAATGTCTCTAAGCACAGGGTCTTTACACATTTTGATTTTCCCAACTGTTCATCTATTCAACAGGACTTTTCATCTCAGAGTGGGGAAATACTTCAGTCAGCCCAATCTTAGGCACAGTTTTACAGAACATTCCTTCATGCTTGGCCATATGTGTGTTCATTCCTGTTGATGCTGCGTATCTGCACCATACTTGTATTTGTGTGCCGCAGAGAAAGAGCTCAGGGGACAATCTCTGCTGTTTTGTGGAGGTGTCAGAGCAGGTTGTGCATGAAGTCAGTGGATCACCATGAGAAGAAAATTTCCGTCCAGTTAGAACTAGCAACTGTGTGCAGCCCTTTGGATGGACAAAGCACAGCTATACACCAGCATTTTTAAGAGGGCATTTCTTGTTCTATTTGAAATTTTAATACTCGTGTAGTATTATAACAAGCCTTTCAGAAAAAAAAAAAATTGGGGCAGTACTTTACCTTTGCACCCTAACAGAGGTTTCCTCATAGCAATATCCAGCTAGTCATAAGTATACTTCTTCATGATGCTTTAGAGTGGCTTGTGATCAGACTGAACTTTTTATCTGAAGGTAAATTGTTGGCATTCGTCACTTCAGAAAACATGGCTTTTTTCTTATTTCCTATATCTTTCAGGGCTCCTGTGGGAAAATGCCAGAAGTTTTGCTTCAGTGCTATGTTTGAGGCTGCAGCTGAGATACAGCACTCTACCTGCTGTGTCATTTACACAGAATAATTTTTATTTCAGAAAGCTTGTCCTCGTTCTTGACCCTGGTCATTTCCCTGCATATTCCACCTTCTACTGTGAACTAATTACATCCCCTATATGCAGTCAGGCCTTTAACTCACAAATTTGTATTGTTGTTAAAGCCACATATAAATATCCATTTCCCCTTCAATGAAACATACTGTCTATTGCCTTTTCTTTCTTCTCCACTGGGCACCTCCATGCCCCCCACCCCTAACATCTAGACTGAGGCTGAGTACTCCTATGTATAAGTTATTATGTTCTATTTTTCTCCTTCCAACAACCTTACTTTCATCCAGTATGGCAAGTACTCTTTACTTTCAGTCTTGTCTGTATTCTTGTGGTCAGCCCTTTAAGTAATCATTGATACATAATTTTTGCCTGAGTACATTGGTACAAATTCCTGCCTGCTACCTTTCTGCTTTAAGTGTGTTTGATCTTCTATTACACTTCTTTCTTCTTGTGGATCTCAGTGGACTCCTTTTTGCTATGTTACATGCTCTGTGCAAGAAAAGTAGGAGCCATATTAATTTTGAAAGTTTATACAGAAGTCACAGCTTCAGTTAGCTTCCTAGCATGCACATACAGTGATGTAGGTATCTCTTCCAATCCCCTTGCAACACATGTGCACACATTCTGTAAAGGTCAGGCATTCATGTGCTTCTTGTGAGGATCGAAGACTCAGGCCAAGCAATAATAGAGCTGAAATGTCAAGGCAGCTACAGTTCAGTGAACATGAGCATAAAGTGGAAAGGAAGCTTCTCATAGCACAGCAAATAAATCTGAGAAAAACTAAGTGCCCCAGAAAGAAATATTTATCGCACAGGTCCTGAGGTTATATGGTATAAGCTCAAGTTTTGGTCTGTTGGCAATTAGTTTGGCAATAAATTGAAACACAGTTAAGATTCGAGTTCTATTTAAATTACTGCTTAAATTGAACTTAGGCAAGAACAATTAACGCTGCCTTTTTCCCAGGCTGAAACAGACTGAGGTCTGGGCAGAGTTCAGCTGCATCACATCACTCTGTTCTGGGAACCTGCACAAGATTGTTGGGTCTTCTGCCCATAGGACATATCTCTATGACCTCTTCACCATAATTTGTGGCAGCAAGAAAAAGACTGAAGCAAGGGATCTTGAGTCCTAGCATATCTGTGAACAGGAAGTTCTCAGGAAGTTCTCATGCTCTAGAGCTCAGACTTAAGGTGAGATTTGCCTCCAGATGAATTCTGGTCTCTTAAGCTGTGCTGTAAACCTTGTTCTCATGTTTGATACTTTCTTTCTGATGAGTGGAATTTGCATTTGTCTCTGGCCAAATGAGCTTGACTGCAGCTATTGCAACTTAAAAAGCTCTTTTAACCTTCAGTAGCCTATGAAGTAGGAAGTTTGGTTTTTTTCCGAGATGAACTCAAGTGTGGATGAGTGCTCACTTCCCTCTTCTCTTTATGCAACTAAATTTAATAGTACACATACTCCCAAGACTCAGGGCTGTTCTGCTTATCATCTAGGATCTATGTTTCACTGGTTGTATATTATATGTTAGACTGTCCTGACCAAGATCTTTCGAGAAGGCTTTGCTGCCACAGCAAGAGACTTTAGCACTTTTATTGCCTACTCCTTGAAAAGTTTTCTAGGAAATATTATGGGGGTTTTATAATTTTGAAGATAAAAACATAACACATTTATTATGGAATAGTTAGATTATTTTTTATCTTTCAAGATGAACTAACCATCCTGTCTCAAGTAGAAAATGTACTCCAAGAGAGTTTTTACTTATTAGGAGGAGGTCTTTAGGTTGTTTAGCCTAAACAAAATTAAAGAAAACATGGTTTCCTTCATAAATAGAGATGGTAGAGGCTAAAAACATAACTCAATTTATATGTGATCTAACCAGCACTAAGTACAGTGACCAGATACCCTATAGGAAACACCACACTTTTGGGTATTTTTTAAAAGAGAGGTATAAACTTAGGATCTCACAATTCATAGTGAGTGATTAACATATATTCACAAGACTTGAACATGATTTCATAGAATGATAGAATGGTAGGGGTTGGAAGTGACCTCTGGAGATCATTCAGTCTAACCCCCCCGCCGGCGCAGGAATCCCTAGGGCAGGCCACTCAGGAACAGATCCAGGTGGGTCTTGAAAGTCTTTAGAGAAAGAGCCTCCACAACCTCTCTGGGCAGCCTGTTCCAGGGCTCTGTCACTCTCATAGTGAAGAAGTTTTTCCTCATGTTGAGGTGGAACTTGCTGTGTTTCAACTTGCTACCATTACCTATCACAGGGCACCAGTGAAAAGAGACTGGAGCCTTCTATTTGACACCCAACCTTCAGATATTTGTAAACATTAATAAGATAATAAGATCCTCTGTCAGTATTCTCTTTCACAGGCTAAACAGCCCCAGGTCTATCAGCCTTTCCTCATAAGAGAGATGTTCCAGTCCCTTCATCATCTTTGCAGCTCTCCATTGGACTCTCTCTAGTATTTTCCTGTACCTCTTGAACTGGGGAGCCCAGAAATGAACACATTACTCCAAATGTGGTCTCACTTCTTTAATTGATCATTTTTCATCCAAACAAACAAGTATTCATAAGGAAGGTGGAGGTTTGGGTTGGAAATCCATGTGGTAGCAAAGATGCAAGGGTTATTCATGTGTTAAAAAACACATAAGTGCCTGAGAACAGTCACATAGGAAACAGGCCTTCTCCCTTACAAAAGGTTGGAGTTTCAATAGCCCAACTGAACTGCATCTACACTGATGCATGCAGCATGGTCAAGAAACAGGAGGAGCTGGTAGCCATTGTGCAGGTGGAAAACTATGGTAGAGTTACAGTCAGAGAAATGTAGTGGGATGGCCCGCAAAACTGGACTGTAGCACTGCAATGGATAGCTATAAGCTCTTCAGAAGAGATAAGCAAAGCAGGAGAGGCTGTGGGGTATTCCTGTATGTTAGGGAGCGCTTTGACTGTCTAGAGCTTGATGATGGTGATGAAAGGTTTCAGTGTTGATGGGTAAGAATCAAGGGAAAAGCCAACAAGGCAGGTATCAGTGGGAGTCAGTTAGAGGTTCAAGAGACAAATGAAATATTCTAAAAGCATCTGGGAGAAGTTTCATGACTGATAAGCCTTGTTCTCACGGGGGACTTTGACTTAGAAGATGTCTGCTGGAAATACAGTACTGCAGACAGGAAATGGTCTAGCAGGTTCTGGAAGTTGTGTGGAAAATCATTTAAATTCAAATAACCAATGTATTAAATTAAGCAGTGTTTAAGACTTCACAAGAATTTTATGAAAATAGTTTCACTGTCCATCTTTCTTTGATGAAAGAATTTGCTCTTGAGATTATTACACCTCTTTAGGTATTTCCAGGATTGATTTCTTGATTTTAATTTTTCTTTTCACTTTGCTAAACTGAAGATGTTCTATAAAACTGCATCAGTACTGGTACTTGTAAACTTAGTGGCAATACTGCCACTACTAGTGTCTCAATCAGATTTTAAAATCACTTTTAGAATTTCTAAATAACATAACTAGAGTAGACTATATTATGAAATTATCCAAATCTCTAAATTGCATTGCTGATCTTTAAAAATCTAAGATTAGCACTAAGAATTCTGGATATTCATATGCTTACAAATGGTTATTTTATGCCAAGACTTCCTCCATTGACAGATTAATAGCATTTCTTTGAAGAATGCTAATGTTGGCTTAGAAAGCAGTGCTGTGTTGTTAGAATAGACCATATTACATTATTAATAAGATGTAGGTATAGATTCTGTCTACAACACTACCTCCAGAGCAGTCATCTTTATATCTGGTCTGAAGAATTGCAAAGCTGTAGTGATACAACTGGCATTAAGTTTCAGGATGAAAATTAATTCTAGATGGAACTCTTAAATGTAGGACACATCAGCAAAGGCTACTGTACCAGCATCTGATTTCAGAATACTTCATATATATAGATTCAACAATGTGTCTTCATGCAGTCACGTAAGATGCCAAGAAGGCAGGCTGTGAAAATGTTCACAAAGATGTTTTCATTGGGGGTATTTTTTTTTTTCTGGCTTAGAAGGTAGGATTTAACTGTTAGTCCTGCAAGTACTTAAACACCAAGCCTTGAAAGTGCTGCTCATAGGCTTTTATATCTTCTGAGATCTTCCTTTTGTATAACATGTAAGCATAATTTTAGATTATTTCTGGTCTAGGAGGTGGCTTAACTTTCACCTACTAGCTTTCAGCTAGTAATAAGTAATAAACTTCAGCTAGGCATATGTAATAAAGATTCTGTAAAGTTCTGTAAAGAAAGATGTTCTAATGACAGGGTTTTGTTTTGTTTTGTTTTTTCTTTTCTTTAAAGCAAGAAGAACCAAATCCTCAGATACTAAGCTCTTATTTTCACTTGGGACATCCCCAAGGTTTGTTGGTAAACAGTAAATACCATTCCAGATGGAACTCCCTGCATATCATGGCATGAGGAACAGAGGACAAGTGCTATACTTTTACAGTTCCCTGGACATATAGGACTCTTAAAAATGAGAAGCACATTTATCCCAACTCAGTTATTTGAAGGTGACGATTTTCTGTTAAAAATTGTCATGAAAGTAGAAAATATCTGCAAGTAAAGCAGAAATGTTTTTTTTACAGGGATCAGAGTAGTTAAGTATTGTTCTGGATTTACACATAAGTTTTCTATGCAAGCACATGACAGATTTGCTTATCCTAAAATTACACTTATATAAGCCTTATATTTTTAAGCCAATATTAAGAAAGACTTTTGTATTCCTGATTCCTCTTAGGTACTTATTCCTTCCTGCATTCAGTATTTCTGATGCAGGCAGATGTGAGCTCACTTTGCCTGTACTATAAGCTACTTGGTAAACTATGTTAGCATCGTAGAGAGCCTAAATTAATATATTCTGCCTTCACAGCTTTCAGTTCAGTTCAGAGCTGATTCACATTTAGCTAAATATGGGCAAAGGGAGCCTGCACCTTTTTCCAAAATAAGGATGATGTATCCTGTAGCAAGCACTTAACAGCCTCTGAGAAGTTGTTTCCCAATTACAGTGTGTGAACCATTAGCATATGGGTTACTTCAAAGCAGTCACTGCATATTTCCTGAGCCATTGAAATCCTCCCGCATGCTGCCTAGCCAACAGCTAGAGGGAATTGCTGCTGTTGCTTCTAGTATGGGAATCTTTACCTCCGAGAGTGTGGAGTCTTCCCAGCAGTCTTTATGCTGCACATGATACATTTCTTCTGAAGCTGCTCTGTGTATTTGAGTGCAGTGGTGTTCAATAATATACCAGAAAGTTAAGGTATTGAAATAAACTTCTAAACCTTTATGCCAGTTCAGTTAGTGATAGATTTTCTGACTTGCTGTTCCTTAGAAGTGAATGCCTAGAAGACAAATACAGTAATACAAAACTGATGTATAATTATTTATTCAGTTGTGTTAAGTTACACCATTTCAATTTAGAGCTGGTAAATGCTTGATTTGAGTACAAACTGTGTTAATCATAATAGAAATTTTATAAAAGAAAATCAAAAAGACAGCTCAAAAAAAAAAGCTTCCCCCCCCCATTATTTTAGTAACACCCAAGGTTGTTTAGACTGCAGAAAAGGAGACTTGAGGGGAGACCTTATTGCTCTCTACAAATACCTGAAAGGTGTTTGAGGTGGAAGTTGGTCTGTTCTCCCCAGTAGCAATTAATAGGACAAGAGAAAATGGCCTTGAGTCTCTCTAGGGGAGGTTCAGGTTGGATATCAGGAAAAATATCTTCACCATAAGGGTTGCCAAGCACTGGAACAGGCTGCCCAGGGATGTGGTTGACTCACCATCCGTGGAGGTATTAAAAAGTTATGTAGACACAGTGCTTAAGTATATAGTTTAGCGGTGGACTTGTCAGTGTTAGGTTCATGATTGGACTAAATGATCTTAAGGGATTAAATGATTCTGTGATTCTAACAGTATCCTAAGAAATCTCTGCTTCTTATTTCCACCGAAGTGTCACCTGTAAAACAGTCAAAATGGAGGAAAAAAAACGTTCATTGCATATATCAAAGTTAATTCAACCATTAGTTTTATACACAGAAAATGCTATATGTATGCCTTTGGTTTTAGATAAGTGCCATAATACCTTACAGTTGCTATGGTGACTAGAGCAGCTGAGGTTTATTTTCTCTATATTTAGAAAAAAAGAAATCTAAAATACCTAAACCAATTAAACCCTAGTACTGCTGAGGAAATTTTGCCTAGAAAGGAGCTATCAGTTATGTGATAAATGCCTCTAATTCATCATTCTGAGGCATGTCTACATAGGGGTACATCCCAGGAAACCTGCAGACCTGACTGAGTGCCCATGTAAGTTGTATAGGCCATGGCCATGACAGGGAACTTGAATTCAAGAGTGTCTAAAGGCTAACTTGGGCTCTAGATTAAAGCCAGCTTGGCAAGTTTGTTCAAGGCATACTCTAATTATGCATATTTCTGCCTGCACTTGCTTCAAAGATTCAGCTGCACTTCCAAATTATGAAATTATTGGTCCTCTAGGTTATCAAGTCATTCCAGATGTACCAGAATGTTTTTCTCAGCAGTAGTTCTTGCAGATGCTGCCATAGAGTACACAGGGGAAGAGGTGGAGGTGCCTATTGCTATAGGCATGTCAGAAAACCTTCAAAATAGTGAAAAAACATGAAAGGTAAGGTGTTACAGACAGTTTGATCTCAGA
The DNA here is from genome assembly GCA_013399075.1 of Chloroceryle aenea. Taxonomy (NCBI): domain Eukaryota; kingdom Metazoa; phylum Chordata; class Aves; order Coraciiformes; family Cerylidae; genus Chloroceryle; species Chloroceryle aenea. The sequence goes on along the minus strand of VWZY01006111.1, from coordinate 61,993 downwards.
TTAATTTTAGCTGATCTGTAGTTTTCCAGGGTAAGGCTACATGTTAGGCATCTTTTACTCTTCACGATAAAATGCAAAAATATCTTAAAAATAATGTGAATTTTGATTTTAAATGAATGGATTATTATAAATGAATGGATTATTATAAATTAATTACTTAATGTGAGGCTTGAGGACAGCACCAGTTGAAAAACTCTCCTGTATTCTCTGGAAATCTGGTTGCTTGCTTTTCAAAAGACAGTTGCATTGAATAGGTTTTTAGGTATTTTACAGTTGTTTTTCTGGGACCTGCAGTACTGAAAAAAACATATGAAACACATACTATGACTGAGCACTGATTGTGCAACATCTTTTAACTGAGCATAGACACTTTTCTGTTACTACACATCTTGTAGGAACTGTGTCTTCAGAAATTATGTCACTGATATGACTGTATTGTCAGATGCTTAATTTGTGGATTCAGTTAAATTCATCAGCACACAAAGACCAAGTTGTACAAAATGAGATTTCTCCCACAAATTTTGCTGGAGGACTGCAGCTGAAAACCTTCATAGCAGATGGGACAGCTATAGCTGTATATTAGTACCTTGCCTATCACTAAAGAGTTTTGAAAAATATGCATGCCCTCTACTTAAAAGTTGTTCTATAAACAATGATTTTCACTATTACCCCCTACATTTAAAAAAAAATCATTGTTTTAATTTAAAAGTCCATTTGCCTATTTCTGTAATATACTTAGGGCATCTTACTACTGATATTTTTTTCTATTTAATTTTTTTTCCCAAATATAGGCCAAGGTTGACTGCTTGAATTGTAATTACAGTTAACAATGGAACCCTTAAGAACCCTTAAGATTAAGTCATCTAGAGATCTAAAATACAATTAGTAGACTTGTTAACCTGTCAGTCCACTCTATTGGCCCAGTCCAGTTTTGCACGCAATGCTATGTTGAAATACACACATCTCTTCTCTGAAGCATATGGGGTATTTTCTTTCTATATTTCAATTGCATGTACACTCTGTAAATGACTAAAAGGTAGAGTGGATGCACGAGAATTTACAAATAAATATAGCACACAGTTCTGTTCTTTCCTTGGTTTGTAGCCTCTCTTATTCCAGAGCGTTTTCAGAATCAACATCCCCATGTTTTCAGTAGAGACAGTTACTGAGTGTATGGTGTGATTACAGAGGGCAAGAAATTTCATTCTGCAGAAGGGGATGTAACTGGTATTGCTTTACATGAATTCCATGTAGTTGTTAAATGAAGTTCTGTTCTTGAATAATGTGGCATTTTACCTAGAACAGCAATAGATAAAGAAATGTTGCAAGGGAGTCTCCACTGCCTATCTCAGCATTTTTAGTCAGTTAGAGTTTAAAGGTTCCATTAATGTTAATGTGTCAGGAGCTGGTTCTTTTCTGAACAGGCTTCCTCAGTAGTGTTTGTGTGATGCTTGCATTCCTTAGTTTAAGTATTCATATTTATTTTCAGAGCAAGTGATCAATAAAAATAAATATTCTAACTATAATAAAAAGGAAAGGACAGAGTATGCATTCTTGAAAAATGTTGTGCAATACTTTGGTATCTTCAAAATCATTCCAAGCCAGTGGAAAAGGCAGTGTAATATACAAAACACTGTGTGGAAAAAACCCTTAAATTCTAAATTTCTGAATCCTGTCAAAGCATAACATTTATTAACTTAGTTTATGGAAGGTGAACTTGAAATTATATCTGTTTTTTACTTCCTCCATTCTCTACTAGTAGTCTTGGATTTTCAGGGTTACCTAGGAAACTAAAACTAGTATAGATTTTTGTGATTATAAGGAAGAAACAGATTTGGAAAGGACAGCTTCTTTCCCTTGGTAGCTGCTGAATTTATCTTTTCTCACTTGTATTTTTTTGAACGGAGGCATTTCTCCACCTGCTGGCTCAAAGGAAAGTATTGCAGCCTTCCAAGCAGAGGGCTATGTATAGACAATGTGTGTTACATAATGGACTACTTGTATAATGAAAGCCTGCTTGGGATTGACAACATATCTATCCTGACACTCCAAACCTGCTGCATTTGTAGTAAGTAGTTTCAGATTAATAGGCTATTTTTGTAATTTGTTCAGTCTGGAGAATTGGACGTATTCCAACAAAAAACGTTTCTCCGTGTATGTCCCTACTGGGACCACTGCTCTTTGACATTTTCTTCAGTGAAGACAGCGGGATTGAGTGCACCCTCAGCAAGTCTGCAGATGACATCAAGCTGAGTGGTGCAGTTGACACACCTGAAGGACAGGTTGCCAGCTGTACAAGCTTGAAAAGTAGGCCTGTGTGAGCCTAATACGGTCTGAAAGGCCAAGTGCAAGGTCCTGCACCTGAGTCAGGACAATCCTCAGTAGTGATACAAGCTGGGGAATGCAGGGATTGAGAGACAGCCCTGTAGAGAAAGTCTTGGGGGTACTGGTGTGTGAAAAGATGGACATGAGCCAGCAAAGTGTGCTTGCAGCCCAGAAGACCAACTGTATCATGGGCTGCATCTAAAGGAGCATGGGCAGCAGAGGATATTCTGCTCCTCTACTCTGCTCTTGTGAGACCCCACCTGGAGTATGGTGTCCAGCTTTGCAGTCTTCAGCACACAGAAGTTATGGATCTGTTAGAGTCTGTCCAGAGGAGGGCCACAGAAATGATCAGAGGGCTGGAGCACCTTTCCTATGAAGAAAGGCAGAGAGTGTTGAGATTGTTCAGCCTGGAGAAGAAAAGTCTCTGGGGAGATGAAATTACAGCCTTTCAGCAATTAAAGGGGGGCTATAAGAAAGATGAGTACAGTTCTCTTAGCAAGGACCTCTGTGACCTGACAAGAGGTAATGGTTTTAAACTAAGAGAGGGTCTATTTGGACTGGATATAAGGAAGAAATTTTTTACAATGAGGGTGGTGAAACACTTGAACAGGTTGCCCAGGGAGGATGCCCCCTCCCTAGAAACATCGATCAACATGGAGTAACTTGATCTAGTTACATATGTCTGTGTTCACTTTAGAGGGGTTGGACTAGATGACTTTTAAAGGTCCCTTCTAACCCAAAGCATTCTGTGTGTGATTCTATTATCTCTATTACAAGCGAGACAATATTATGATGGCAGCCTGGGCTGCTCAATTGCAAGGCAATTATTTAGGACCAACTCCTAGGCCTTTCCTGTGTCTCAGATACCTATCTGTATGGATAGTTAATTGTACAATATGCAGAAAAATTTACCTCTAATGGGATAACATCCATCCTCTGATTGGTACAATGATAGCGAGTGACACTTTCAGGTATGTTCTAAAATGGGGAAGAATACAGCAGTAGACCAGAGGTGTGTAAATTAATTGTGTTTCTTGCAGCTGCAACCGGAAGATTATGAAATTAAGCTGGCTTCTATGTTGGTTTTATTTTTGTTGGATTTTGTTGTTTTGTGTGTTGGTTTGGTGTTGGTTTTTGTTTGTTTTTTTTTCCATTTTCCAGCTCAGTATTGTGAGATTAAACATTCATTGTCTTGGAGGAGTTATTATGTATTCACTACATCACTCAGTGCTGTTCATGTCTTCCTTACCAGGCAGTCTGTTGATGATGATGCAGTGCCCTGTTATGAGATTACTTTGTTTAGGAATAATAATTTATAGAAAAATATAAGTAAAACCTCATTAGTGGATGAAATTTCCTAAGGAAGTGGATGCAGGTGAGTAGATTTTGTTTTGTAATACATTGACTTTGTAGTTTTTTGTGCCTGCCCATGTGCTGAACCTCAGTTTGAAGCATGTGAGGTGCCATTATCCTGTGAAAGTGCCATACACGGTATAGCAGGATAATACTAAAGAATGCCTGTTTGTAAAACCTGTACTGTACAGCTAATGAAAATCATCTTATTTTCCTCTTAGTACTTGATTTCTTGATTGACGTAGATTACCTTGAGACTCCTCCTATTGAAAATGTTACCATTCATGTATATTCTGGGACTGATGCTTGTGTGACAGCCAAAATCATACTTGAACTAAACCTGATTGCTTTTGGAGATTTGTTTGTTGTTTCCAGGGTATCAAATCTTTGTGGCTGACTACATAGCTGCATGAGCTGAAGAGCTGGAGGATGATGGAAGATGCAGAGTACTCAGGGAGGAATATGAAACCATCTCCTCCAGCAGCTCAGGTTTAGACTGGCTTTTTAAAATGCATCCTTCTATAGGCAGAAATTTGGGGTTCACAGAGAACATCTAAATGCAGGCATAATTATTTGAAATCAGCTGTCTACTATTTATGTAGAAAAAAAATTGTCCTTTTTAAAGGGTACTACTCTTTATACAAGCTGATTTGCCTCCCTAATTGTTCCTCTCAGGAGAAAAACATAGTAGACAGAAGGCTGAAAGTTATGAAAATGATTCAAGCCTAAAAATTTACAGCAAATGGTTGTGTTCAGTTTCTACAGATATATACAGCTATCTCATTCTCAAATTTGAAGTAAAGAACCATTATGCCTGGCAGTAATTGATCCCAGATGATCTTATTAACTGGGACAATCTGTGGATTTTACTAAGAATATGGAACTCCTTTCTTCAAGAAATAGGACAAAAAATAGAGAGTGTCTTTTGTTATCTGTTATGGCTCTTTTTGAGTTTTAAAGTTGCTTGTGCTCTTGCTTAATTAGTTTCTTCAAGCCTGAGGTCAAAATGAGTTGCAGAGCTGGCACATGAAAAGAAACACCGGAGGTCAATTAACATCATTAAGTCACTATCAAACTCATCTGGAAAAAATGAAATAATTATTTTTCCTTTAGCAAAGACTTTTGGGTAATAACTATATGCTGAAGGGTACATATTTTCCTGGACTAGCAAAGGCATAGCAGCTCTGAGTAACGAGTGTGCTTCATGGCAAAACACATTATGTCTTAGTTGAAAGATAAATGGTAAAAAGTATTTAAAGTATTTTTGTTCTATCTTAGGTTTTCTGTTTTCACTTGTTCATGTAACATTAAAATCTATGTATACATATGACTATATATAAAGAATAGCAGAAGAAACAGCCTTCTTCAGGAAATTAGTTATCCCACTCTGACATTTTCTCTAAATGCATCTATCTGTCTTGGTCAGACAAAAGCTTCCAGAGATCTTAAATCTTTTCTTGTTGCCACAGCCTTCTTAAATGTTTGTGCAGATGCCAATAAGCCCACTTAAACAGTATCTCATATCTTTCTGGGTGTCAGATAGTGAAAATATCTGTTCTTGTGGTGATATCTCCAGCATATATCAGATATCCATGCTCATCTTGCAGTAGATATTTTTGTAGCTTAAAATTTGAAAAATTATGGGGTTAGTCTGATTTATCGGGGCGGGGAGGGGGAACTTTACGGCTTCCAGGTTACTTTGCTCATTCCCTGAAAAAAAAAAGATTACAAATTATTTGAACTAAATCTCCTCTCCTTATCTGTATATATGTCATGGTCAGTTTACCTGCAGTTACTGTAGGTGCACTCTACAAATCTGAGGACAATTGAAGTTCATAAACAGAAGATTATGCTCAGGCAAGTAAGTTATTATGTGCAATCTTTTGTAGTTGGGGTATTTATGGTGGGTGTGGGTGTGAAGAAAGGAAAAGAAAGGAAATGAAGTGGTATATATCATTCTTCTAAAACGCTTTATTTGGAGCAATAGAAAATATTTTAGCCTCATTTGTTAGGATGGATCTGGAAAAATAGTAGATTGCCATCATAAGTAGTTTAGAAAATGCTTGAAGGAATTTTAGTGTGAAAAGAGTAAAATGTTACTTCCCTATCAGAAGAATTTTAACCTGAGATATTAACAGAGTTATATTGTATCTCGCATCAGTTTAACATTTGTTACCATTTAAAGCTATTTTTTTGGAAAGGGTTTTCACTTGAGGTGTTGCGGGGTAACATTTCTGTAACAATTTGGAAAAATTATGTATTTTTCTCTTCCCGAGACTTAAAAAAAATAATTAAAAAAATCAAGCAACTAGGTGAAGTCCAGACTTGTCGAGGAAGAATGAGCTTCAGGCTTCTTTAATGATAATGCTTCTGTGGGGAAATGATGAAATTCTCATATGAAGCTAGGCTAGTGTCTGAAATGGTATTCTGCTCTCCTTGGTCAAAAAGTAGTTCTGGACGTTTATATCATCATAATCCATTGACCCATTGTTAATAAATCTGAAGGACTGTCTGAACTGATTGATTGACAGAAACAAGGTAAAAGGTTTTTAAAAGATTATTTTTTGGAAGAAGCTGTGTGTATACTCGTATTTTTATATGCTTTCATAGAAAAGACAAAGATATTATCTTCAGTAAATATGTAGTGAGCAAAAGAATACTTAGACATCCTAAATACTTCATATCTAGAAGTAAAAGGTTACTTATAATCTGTCTAAAACTCAAGGTTCTACAACTTTAATATGGAATAATTATATCCATGAAAATAATTTGTCATTGTAAAAATCTTCATGAAATGTCAAAAAGTTAAAAGTCAAGAATTGCTATTAACTTATAACTGTGTTATTATTTTTCCATATATATGTTATTCTGTTTTTCCAGGCATTTTTGCCCATGCTGTAACTCAAGCTTGCTGTAACTCAAGCTTTTACAGTTCTGTAATGCAACCCATGATATATCCTAGATTCCACATTTAAAACTAAATTACTTTACAGCACCTACAAAAATGTTACAAATGTTACAAAGTCATTGAAAATAAGGTGAGAAGCAGCTCTAGGTGTGTCAGTATGAAGGCAGAATTGGCTCCTACTTGTGTTTTTCTAAATGGACCTCGAGTGACTACATGGCCATTAATTGAAGGAAGCTTACACAGGAAAGTTAAGGAAATCAGAGTGTGTGTCAAAATAATAAGTTTGTTTTATTCCACAGAACATTCTGGTTATTTTGCAATGGACAAATGTAAATAAAGAATGTTTAACCATCTTTTGACATTACATTTTTCTGGCAATTGAAAACCAAAACCTGGTTAAAATCCCCTAATTATCCATTCCTGCAACATCTCAAATGTTTTGGGTTTTTTTGTTTTATTGATTTACTAGTCTTAAAAAAACCCTGTCTTTTCAAAAATCCTTCCTTGCAGTACTTTTTTTTCTTCCATTTTTCAAAGATACATAAGAATTTCTCATAGACTTTGTTCTATTATTGGTTCACATAAACTTCTGCTTGGTGAATAGATTTTTAAAAATGAAAAAAATAGACATGGAATTGTATTTACAATACTTCAAGTAAATATTCATGAGCAGTTACAGTTCTTTTTAGGAAATACTTTATTCTTAATACTTGTTGTCCCTTAACATCTCTTCTAGTGATGAATTAAGAGTCTTTCCCTCTTACTGAAAATGGTGAGAAGAGGACTGAAGGATATTACCTAAACTTCTTACAGCAGTGTAAAACCCGACAAGTTTTTAATGGTTTTGATGTGGTGAGTAAACTGTTCTGCACAGATACTTCAGGCTTGGACCCCATTTTTTGGCATATATTTCATCTGAAACATATTGCAGGTTTTAATTTGCTCCCCTTATCTAGTGCAGTCACTTAGAAGAGACTGAAAAGTAAAAACACTAAACATAATTAGTTCTGTTCTAGCTCAAGCCAGGACAAAGAGCAAGCACTGCACTTTAAAAGTTATACTATTGCCTAAAGCCTGGCCTACAGAAGAAACCAGATGTTCCAGGAAAGCTATTTTCCATAGGTCACTGCATATATACTAATTTTATTGGATGTTGAGGAAAGTTTTTGGTTTTCTGTGAGGAAAAAAAGAAAAAAAAAAGATAAAGCTATACACTTTTTACAAGATCTCATAATTAGTCAATGCTAGATTTCTTCTAAAAAGTTTCATGACAGTAGTGACCAATACCTGTTGCTATGTTGGCTCAAAAATAAATAATACTGCACCCTCTATAATTAGCCTGCCCAATTAGATTGCATTAAAAATCCAGTTTACAAGCTTGTTATGATTGCTGTAGTTTTTCTACAAGAACTAATTTCTGACCTAACAGATATGACACATGAAAAGATTCATGACCCTTTTCCAAGTTAGGTCTTGCTTAAACCATTACATGCCTGGCTTTGGAAGAAAGTCCAAAAAAATTACTTCAATTTGAATCACAGTTTCAGTTAGACAATATCACCCTATTCTACAGTAGGCCACAAAATATACATGCATGCAGAAAATATTGCATATTCAGCTGAATAGCTAAAGTACATTATTAAATTCACTACAATGAGTGTTTCATAGAAAGGGTTATAGGGAAAAAGAGTAATTTTTTTATTATCCATTTACACAACATTGTTTGGTACCCTTTTGAAATTAAACATGCTAATTGTAAACTAATACCAGGATGGAAGTGATAATTTGAAGATATTTAATAAAACAGATGTGAATTCTGATTTTTTGTTATTTCAACATATAAGTAATCATCTCATTAGCTTCAGAAGACAGAATACAAACAATGGGCATCTGATGTTCTGAAAGAAAAAAACAAACAGATCTTATAATGCAGTCACCTAACATGAAAGCATTAAACTAAGTAGAATTAACTGTTGATAAATGAAGTAACTATCTGGGAATTAGATTCCAGAATTTTCCTGTTATTGTTCACATGCTGGAGTTAACCTCATATATGTAGCTTGCTACTCAGGAAATTGGGAAATAAACTTTTAGAAGGAACAAAACTAATCCTTGTCTGAAGACAACAGAAATTTCCATGATTTATAAGGGAAGAAGCATAGATTATACTGGTTTATCTGCATTTTTATATCTAATCTATCAAATTTTACCAATTCCTGCATATACCTCATGTACGTAAGTTCTTCAATTGCAAAAGTCAGTATTTTACTTTTATTCCAAATTTCTAGAAAATATAATTCATAACAGCTGTGAGTCAAACTTTTTGCCCTACAAGTGTACTATTAGTGCTTGTGGATGTCGGGTGAGTCTAGCTGTGTTGGGTGATTCTAGCTGACATATCATCATATAAAAGTTTTAAGGATTGGTTGCATTTAGGACTTGCAAATCACCATTCAGTCGTGATAGGTCATTGCCGTTTTTCGTTCAAAATACAGAGGGGTTATAATGGGAAGCAGTAGAAGTGAAAATAGAATGCAGAAGAAGCCAAAGGTGGCTCAGATGGTGAGTCTCCTTATCGCCCTCTAGGGAAAACAGCTGCTATATCTGGGCTCACTTGTGGCTGTCTGATACCACTTCTCATTAGTGAAATTCAGCATAGCATTGAATGGTTCTATGCTGGTTTTGTTTGTGCTATTACCTTGGTTACTCTGGAGGAGATTATTAGCCTAAGCTATCAACCTACCAAAGCTGCTGAACTGTTCTTGCACCTTTCTTTGATCTGCACCAGAGAATTTAGTACCTTGCACTTGGCCTTGTTGAACCTCAAGAAGTTCACACTGGCCCACTTCTGAAACTTCTATAGGTCACTCTGAACAGTATCCCATACCTCAGGCCTGTCAACAAAAGATATTATAGTACAGTCAGAAATTAATGCTTGAAATTCTACTATATAAAGAAATACTTCCAAAAGTATTCTTTACAGTTTTATATTTTATTTGTAAAAGGGGGATAGGTTAAGAAGTGTGCTATATATTACCCAGACACCTATAGTGTCATCTCTACTATCTGATAATACCCTGACTTTCTCGGCTTTATTTTAGGACAATTTTTTATTTTAGGAAGGTAAAACAACATCTCTTAGTTCATAACCTGCAAAACAAGCAAAATCATTTAATCCCATGAGTTTCTTTTGCTGTCAACATTAGTTATTTTGTCAAATGAATGAAAAAGTTTAATAACTGAGTGAGGAATTAAAGTCAGGAATTTTGCCTGGTGTTTGTTACACTACCCATATCCACAAACAGCTATCCATAAGTTTACAACTCACTGGCAAGCTTCCTGATGCCTGCTGTAGTATGGTGCACTGGGACCTCCTTTTGAGAAGTTTACTCTCTGCGTTTACTCCACAACACAGTTTGGAACCACATCCAATATCTTATCAGAAATAAGTAGTAGGATGTTGTTTGAAGTACTCAAAGCATCTCTAAGCAATTTGAGATGAATGTTTGTTAGACAATAAGCAGTCAACAGAGATCAGATAACACCCAATGAGCTGAGACTTTGAATCTGGAAAAGGAGTATCTTGACCCTGAATTAATCCCTGAAGAGCAGCACAATCTCTGTACAAGGAAATTACAATGGAAATATTTTACATATTTATTACATTAACATTATAGTTTATTGTTTTTTACCACTATACCATTCAAATAGCTATATGGAAGGAAAGCTCTGGATTTCCTTCAGGTATTTGACATGTTTTATCTGGTGAAATCTACATATTTATGACATGCAAATAGGAAAAGTATATCCAGTACTGCCTGAAATGAGCAGGACCTGAAATGGACTGAGATGACAAAGTGGGAGTTTGAGTCCAGGGCTGATGATGACAAACTTGAAAAATAGGGGTGTGGAGTTACTCTTTTTTTTTTTCCTATACTATTGCTGATTAATCATGTATTACTCATTGTTGCTCTCAAGCGGTCCTAGACTATCATCTTTTTTTCATAGTACAATAACTGTAACTTACTGGATACTCCAGATTGTATCTCTTGGAGCTAGCTCTAAGGAGTATTAATAGAGGAGAATTTCCAGAGATTTTTGAATTTGGCTGATTCTCTACACTGCATTGTAGAACATGGTGACCTGTTGAAAGGGAAGACCAAACAATACAGTCACTCTTTTTAAAGTATCTTCATCAAAGAAGAAAAATCAGTTTAACTTAAAATACTCATATCTCGGCAAACTACCTTTCCTAATTTAAAGTGGGGCCTCAAACTGAAATCTAAGCTTTAAGAAACCAGTTAAAATAATTTTCAAATCTTATGGTATGAAGCTTGATGAGACATTTCACTTCATGGCTTACAGCTAGAAATTGGATGGAGTTGTTGCATCACTGCAGCAACTGAGGAGCCTGCTGTTAAGACTCTTCACGGCTTAAGCAGCAAGTCAGGGTCACTGTGTAAAACCAGTCAGGAAAACAGTGCATCTGCCCAAAACGTAGACCCAGTCACCGGTGCAAAGGCAGGCATGGTGCAATAGCCTCCTCTTTGAGTGCAGCATCCAGGGCATGAGAGAAGAAAGTTCTGATGAGGCAAATGTTCAGCAGCAGAGATAAATTTTGGACAGGGCTTGGTCTTGCACTTGGGGATGGAGATAGCAAGATAGGTCAGACATTCTGACCTATTTAAAAATGGTCACAGGCACCTATTTAAAAATAGGTGCACAGGCACCTATTTAAAAATGCAGGCATGCCTTGAGGCAGAAAGCGAACATTGTGCCTTCTGGGACAGGTGTCACTGTTATCAGCACCTTGCCTTCTTTAAGGTATGGAAATTTTCCACAAAGAACATATATAAAGAGCATTTATAAAACACTTAGGGTTTGTTATAAAGTGAGGAAAATTTTTAAAGTCAAATTCAGGGAGGAGCATCAGAAAATAAAATAATAATATGAAAAGCCCAGGAAACATTTATGGGATGATTCTATACTCATGGAATGACAGCTTTAAAGGAACTGGAGTACTACACAGCTGCTCGCTCTCTCTCCCCACACTGTGGGATGGAGGAGAGTATCAGGAGTGTAAAAGGGAGAGAAAACTTAGGGGTTGAGATAAAGACAGTTTAATAGGTAAAGCAAAAGCTGCACACACAAGCAAAGCAAAATAAGGAATTCATTCACTGCTTCCCATCAACAGGAAGGTGTTCAGCCATCTTTAGGAAAGTAGGGCTCCATTACTTGGGAAAACTTCCCCCTATTCCTTCTTCATTCCAGATCTTATTGCTGAGCAGGATGTCCTATGGTATGGAGTTCCACACATTGTATTGCTAATGAAATATTTTGTTGGTTGTGTGTACAGAAATGCCACCACTATTTTTGTGAAGGTAAATATGGAGAGCAAGGTATTGTACTGCCTTCAGTATGGTATACACTTACTGTTGTTTTACATGGGTCAGAAAGGTGGAGGATGGCTGTGTTAAGATGTTCAGGCATAACTGTAAAGAGCTGCAAATTGTACTTGTCCATTAAATCATCATTGAGCTTGGGAAATTAATCTTGTCAACGAAATGTGTTGGTGACATCTGCAAAGTGATTGCTGTTATTGTAACACTAGAATTAGAAGCATTATCTTCAGAGACGCTATTATTATCAGCAGCAAAATATAGCTAGTTTTACAAAATGCTTTTAAAAAAGAATTTCCAAAACAGTAAAATACCAAATGTGATAGAACTGGAAAGCAATGAAACATGAAAGGCAACTCTCTGCAATAACTGTGATCACCAAAATATTTCACTATGGCTTCAGATTTACACATAGAAGTTTTACTTATTCAGCAGATATGCCAACAGATACTGCCCAGATTATTAGTCATTTCATTAAGGGGGAATGCATAAATCCTCTCAAGTTCTTCTGGAGTCTCTAGCTGACCGAGTAAGGAAGTAAGAACAACAGGTGAAGATGTCTAAAGGCACACTGTTAGCACTTGTGGGCAGTCTTGATTGCACCTGAGATGTGAATAAGAGGACTTTTTGTCAGTAATGGTCTTAATAGTTGAATTAGTTCTGACACTTGATTAAATAAAACCACTTTCAAGACCTATCAAGATATAGATACACCTCCAGAGGAGTGCTTAATGAACTCCTGGTAATATGCTTCTGAAATATATTATTTACTGAAAAGGAGATTTTTTCTTTTTTTTAAAGAAGAGAAGGGGGAGCAGGGGGAAGAAGAGAAGGGGGAGAGGAGAAGGGGGAGCAGAAGAAGGGAAAGGGGGAGCAGGGGGGAGCAGAGGCAAGGGGAGAAGAGAAGAAAAGACCCAAACCAACCAACCAAACACAAAAAAACAACAACAAAAAGCAGAAAAACACATTTAGAATCCTAGTAAGCCCACAATATTTTTGTGGAATTTACCGAACTGATACATGAATAAATTCTATTGCTGTCTTGCAGTTCACTACTTACATTTCCTAATTCCTCAAACCTGAGCTAGCTTTCTGAGTCTTTGGTTCATTCCTAGCTACAAACACTAGAAGAACTCTAAAAAGAGTGGTGGGGTTTTTTTGTTTGTTTTGTTTTCCCAGAAGTGGTAGAATATTAGTTCTTGAAGACTATAGAATTGCAAGTCTTTTCTAACCATAGTCGAAGTAGTTAATTTTTGCAAATAATCCATCATAATTATTTTTATCACAAGAAACAATTGGACTTGGCCTGTATTACCATAATGAATTTCCTGCAAGGAAAGCACTTTACCTCACTTAAGTAAAAGTACTATTTGCAAGCTGCACCAGTTTTCTGAATTTTTTACAGTTACTACTAATATATAAACTTTCTTCATTTCCCTAGGAACATATGTTTTCACAATGAAAACTGGACTGAGATTTAAACCCTCTGTGCTTGAATTTTAATTGTACATGAGAAGCTGTTTCAGAGAAATAGGATAGGAGCTGAAAATCCCTGATGTCACAAAGGAGACAGACAACCCTTATTTAGAAAAACAAGTCAGGACATTATTTTCCAGGCAATACTACCATCTTGTGGCCTTTGCATACAATGACTATCTGACGGCACAGATTTTGCACAGATATCCACACGAGTTAAAAAAAAAAATTCCTGCTTCTGTTTGTTGCTAACAGTGTTAAATCTTTGCACAGAAAAACTTATCTTTCAAAAGAATTTGTTATGAATCAAATGAAGACTTATTTGCCTTTATGACTGGCACAGCAAATGCAGAATAATATACAAAAGCACAACATAATGCTGTGCAAGAGTCAGTGTCTTGTTAAAGGAGAATCACAAAACCCAGAGAATTCTTTAGCAACGAGACTGTGCTACAGTTCCTCTGTTTGACATGTATGAGGTAATAACCCGGTGCTCTTTTTTTCTGGAAGCAACTGTTTGGTAGGAATAAGAAGCAGCTGATTGTCCTCAGGAATGCTGAAATTTGTTTGCAATGAACTGCTATTGCTATCTATGGTAGCTGATTTAAATTATTTACAGCTTGGTTATACTGCATTTAAGTCCACTTAATGTGGTATTAGAATATAGTTTTCATTTAAAGTGGAACTTCTGCCTATGGTATTTCTACTGTATTATTCTTGGGAGACCTTCTTAGCAAAAATGAGAATAAAATTTAGTGTGAATTATGAAAGCTGGGGGAAAACTGCCTTGATCATACATAGAAAAATGCTTAGATTTTCCTTTTACAGGGTCACCAAAGAAATTATTACTTTACCAGTTAACATTCACTATAATCTTACAAATTAGATGGATACAGTTCATAAGGGTTTATGTGTCATGTCCTTGAAAATTAATATTTGCAGTGTTCACATCTAAGTAACAGACCATTTGAAGAGATGCACATTTTTTAGTCTTAATGACATGGATATTACTATGCTGTTAAAGCACCTAGTGATCTCTCAATTGATCAGGCTTTCCAGGAAGGAAGCTCAGGTTTCTTTGATCACCCCCCACTCTACTACCAGATTCAGGCATTTGGGCAGCCCAAGAGCTGATCTTTCCAGCAACAGCTAAGGGAAAAAAACCCCTTTGTGGTCTTTGGGCTTTTCCTTAGCTTTTGTCACAAGGACATTTGCCTCAAGTACTAGTAGGTCCAGATGATCCTTTGTATTCCATTTGTTTCAGATGTCACCTGGTCACCTTTTCTCGCTTCTTGTGACTTCAGCATGAAGCTATGAGAAGAGTCTGACAATGCCCTCTCTCTTGAGGATACTGAAATACTGGTGAAGAGAGAAGGATATGATCCCAGTGGCCTTTCTTCTCCATTATAACTCATGTCAGTTGTGTCAGCCTTTCCTTATATATCCTGTGCTCCGTCTGCCTGCTCACATGGGCCTCCTGGGCATTTGGTGTAGCTTGCTAATCTCCTTGTTGGTATGGTGAGTACTAAAGTGGACTTAATGCTCCTGCTGTGGTCTGACAAGTAATAGAATTGACTTTCTCTATTCTACTGGCTTGAGTCAGATGAATGGTATGAAGAGTGAGGAGTAATGAAACCAGTGTTGGGCACCTGCCTGAGGACAAGGTGTCTTGAAAAGGTGGGCAGGGCACAGGCTGTAAGGACCTTCCAGTAGCAGCTGGAGACTGTGTCAAATGTATTGTTAAAATCTAGATAATGGACATCTATTTCTTTCACTCCACTAACAGTTAATTTCACAGTGGAAGCTATCAGGCTACCCAGGCAACATACATGTTTACAGTACAAGAGACAACCTAAATTGGTGTAAAGCTCTAATATTTCATCTAGATTCTTGTAGGAACACAAACTATTCAACTTTTGGCTGGTGTTCACACTTTTCTTCTAGTCGTCCTTATAACAAGCCAAAGAAGGAGAGACTTTCCTAAAAATTATTGATCACCAGTTTGCTGTGGGTTTCTATTTTATCATGCCTTATTTATGAACAGAATTGTAATCATTAGTATGCCTGTGTATCTTTTTGCCCATGTATTTTATTGTTGCTTAGTGTTTGATAGACTGATTAAAAAAAAATAAATCTGTAGGCAGCATTCTATATATTTCAGAGTTTCTTTTTTACGAATTAAAAATGTAAGGCAATGCATCTTACCAGCAAGAAACAAAACCATTTTTTTTTCTCCCGAGGCTTGAAAAATTCTTCATATATAACACAAGGGTAGGCAAAATATGTTTATCAGTGTCACTGGAATATATATGTTAATGAAATATGTAATTACAGTACTAATGATCATTAATTCTCCAAGGCAAAAGATTATTTGTGGGAATGCATTGTCACATGAAAAATTAGCAAAGCAGTCTAACTAAAATTGCTGCAAAATACTGGTGATAATACTTTTTCACAATATATCAGAATCTGAGATTTCATACACTTAACTAACTACTATTAGGAAAACCCATTTGTTTCTCTAACATAAATATGTTGGCAATAAGTAAAATAAATTGCCAGCTACATGACCCTGCAGAGTATTAATGGGGTTTTCTAGTTTTATTCTATCTGAAAGGTATTCTTGATTATCATGAGTATGCATTTTGATTGTTTTAAAGACAAATCTTTTTTTTTTTTTTTTTAAATTAGTTAAGCTATAAAAAAACCCACACCAAAAGCTCAACAAAACCAACTAGAATAATACAAAGGAAAGCAACCACTAATTTTCATCATATATTTTCCTGTCTGTTTTCTCTGTAGTTTTTGAACAGTAGCTATTTTTCTCCACTGAAATGTAGAGCTGCCCTAGTCCCATATGATTGCATGTTAAGTTCAGCAGTATCTATTTAACTTAATTTCCCCTACGGAGTCAAAAAGATGTCTCGAGTGATCATAAGTGCATGGCTCTCAGGGCTTTTTATGGGAAGATACCATTTCCAAGCATTTAGCTGTGTAAAGTGGATTTAAGCTTCTCTGAAGCACCTTTCATTTACCCTCAGGGACTTTGTGTCTTGCAGGAATAGTACTGAGTAATAGATCAGAAATATCTGCTTAGACCTGGGACAAAGAGATCCTGTTAAAATTATAGTTACATGTGTTCACCACTCTTCTCAGAGTAGGAATCCCAACTGGATTTAAAAAAAAAAAAAAAAAAAGAGTTTGAAAAGTCATTTACTACATCTAGGTATCCTAGGTATCCAGAGAAACTTCTAAATAAACATCATCTAAAAGTACAAATGTTTGAAGACAGACATGGTTAATTTTATTATTAGATAATTTTTATGTACCCTACCTAAAGCCAAGGAAGTAAATGTTACACATGGACATAGGTAACGTTTGTTGAAAATGGTCATCTAACTAAAACATTACAGTGTCCATTAAAACCATTTTATACACCAGAGTCAAAGAATAGGTCAGGTTGGATGGGATTTCTGCTGAAAAAAGGATCAAGTAGAGCAGGATTTTCAGGACTATGTCCGTTCAGGTTTTGAGTATCTTGAAGGATAGACTCCACAACTCCTCTGGGCAACCTGTTCTAGAATTTCATCACCCTCACTGGGAGAGCTCGATACATTCCAATTGCTCTCTAACATAGAGAGAAACTCCACCACCTCGCCTTGCCAGCCTATCCTTCCTGAAAAGGACATAGCCATCCATGACAGTGATCCAGTCATGTGAGTGTCCCACCATGTCTCAGTGATTGCAATGAGATCGGGATCCTCAGATCGCACATAGATCATTCATAGTTCATTCTGTTTGTTCCCCATATTGCATGCATGGTGTACAGGCATTTTAGCGAGTTTTCAACACTAGAGTACCTCCTGACTGGTACCAAACCTGAGGTAGCAGTGGAGCTGGCACAACACCCCACAGATGTCCCTGTCATGTTTCCTGGGAGACAGTTTTTTCCCTTTACCCCTTCGAATGCAGTTTAAAGATCAATCAACAATCCCAGCAAACTCTGAAGTCACAATACCGTGCACAACCCAGGGCTCTGCTACTGTCCCACCACCAGCTTAATCAACTGTGACAACATAACCCCATACACAACTGAGGGCTCTGCTCCTGTCCCACCTCCAGAATATCCACATATGAAGTCACAACCACCTGTAAAAGCCAGGGCTCTGCTTCTTTCCCACATCCAGATCATCCACCTGTGACGTCACAACCCCCTGCACAACCCATGCAGCTGCTCCTATCCCACCTCCAGAACATCCACCTGTGAATTCAAAACCTCCTGCACAAACCATGGCACTGCTCCTATTCTACCACCAGCTGAAATATCTGTGAAGACACAATCCCCTGCATAAACTATTCCTCTGCTCCTGACCCACCTCCCGATTACCAGTGGTGACATCACAATTCCATAGAGAAGCCAAGACTCTGCTCCTCTCCCACCTCCAGGTCATTCACCTGTGATGTCACAAAGCCCTACAAACCCCTGGCTTCTGTAGCAGTCCCATCTCCAGATTATGCCCTGTTTACATCACAAACCCCTGCACAACCCAGGGCTCTGCTTCTGTGCCACCTCCAGAACATCCAGTGGCGTTATCACAACCCCTGCACAACGAAGGGGTTTGCTTCTATACCACCTCCAGATCATTCACCCGCTTATGTCACAAACCCCCTGCACAAACGAGGCCTCTGCGCCTGTCGCACCTCCAGATCATCCCAGGGTGATGTGTCAACCCCTGCAGGAAGCAAGCGTCTGTTCCTGTCTCACCTCCAGATCACCCAACTGTGAAGTCACAATTCACTGCACGACCCAGGCCTCTGCTCCTCACCCATCTCCATATCATTCACCTGTGACGTTACAATTCCCTTCACAGACCAGGGCTCAGCTGCTGTTGCACCTCCAGATTATGCAAGTATAATGTCATAACCTCCTGCACAACTCAGGACTCTGCTCCTGAACCATGTCCACATCACCCACTTGTGACATCAGAACACATTGCACAACCCAGGAGTCTGCTCCTGTCCCAACTCCACATTATCCCAGGGTGATGTCACAACCCCCTGCAGGTGGCAAGCCTCTGCTCTATCCCGCCACCAGAACATGCACCTGTGACGTCACAAACCCCTGCACAACCCCAGGGCTCTGCTCCTGTCACACCTCCAGATAATCCACTTGTGAATTCTCAATCCCTTGCAGAACCAAGGGCTCTGCTTCTCTACTGCATTCAGATCATCCTCCTGCGACGTTCCAACCCTCTGCATGACCCAGGGCTCTGCTCCAGTATTACCTCTAGGTTATCCACCTGTGTATTCACAACCCCCTGCATGACCAGGGTCTCAGCTCATATCGCACCTAGAGATCATCCATTTGTGTATTTAAAACCCCCTCCAAGACCCAGGTTTCTGCTCCTCTCCTGCCCTCAAATTATCCTCCTGTAATGTCACAACCCCCTGCACAACCCAGGGCTCTGCTTAGGATTTAAAAGAGGTTTTCCCCTCTAAAAATAGCTTGAGCTTCATGAGAGTAAAACCAACTACTGCTTTTCATCTTCCTGTGCTGTATTTAGGAATTAAAAACCCCAAACTTACCCCAAAACACTAAGCCAAAGATTGTATTTATCTCCCAAGGTTGCATGCTTTCCTTACAGTTGGATTGCCTTAAAAAACCCTGTAATCAAGAATTTCCCCAACGTTGATGGCTGTTGCAATATTTTTATATCTCAATATGTCTAAAATAAATTATGTCTAAATAAATTTGAAGAAAGGAAAACCCACCTATGACATCAAATTCTGCAGAAAACCCACCTACGACATCAAATTCCCTCCACAAACCAGGGCTCTGCTCCTGGTCATCCACCTGTGACATCAGAACACCCTGCAGATCCCAGGGCTCTACTCATCTCCTGCCCTCAGATCATCCTCCTGTGACATCACAGCCCCCTGCACAACCCTGGTCTCTGCTCCTGTCCCATGTCCAGATCATTCACCTGTGATGTCACAACCTCCTGCACAGCCCAGGCGTCTGCAACTGTACTACCTCCAGAATATCCACCGATGAGGTTACAACTACCTGTAAAACACAGGGCTCTACTTCTTTACAACATAGAGATAATCCTTCTGCGACGTCACAACCCCTTGCACAACTCAGGCCTCTGATCCTTTCCAACCTCCACATCAATCCCGGGGTGTTGTCACAACTCCTGAAGGAAGCAAAGCTCTGCTCTGTCCCACCCCCAGATAATGCAACTCTGATATCACAACCCCCTGCACAACACAGGGCTCTGCTCCTGTCCCACCTCCAGAACACTCAAGTCTCACATCTCGCGTCTCAAAGCCCTGGACAACCCAGGGATCTGCTGCAGTCGCACCTCCACATCATGCACCTCAGACATCAAAAGCCCCTGGACAACACAGGGCTTTTCTCCTCTCCCGCCCTCAGATCATACTCCTGTGACGTCAAAACACCACGCACAACCCTGCTCTCTGCTCCTTTGTGACATCACCCTGGGATGTCACAATCTCTGAAGGAAGGAAGCCGCTGTTCTGTCCCACCACCACATCATACACATGTGACATCACAAACCCCTGCACAACACAGGCCTCTGCTCCTGTACCATCTGCACATCATGCCAGGGTGATGTCAGAACCTCCTGCACAAACAACAACTCTGATCTGTCAGAGTTCATGTCATGTAACAAACCCCTA
>VWZY01006111.1:25791-38178 GCA_013399075.1 Chloroceryle aenea | reverse complement strand
TCCCACCTCCACATCATCCAATTGCGTTGTCACAACCCCCTGTACAACCCAGGGCTCTGCTCCTGTCTCACCTTCTGAAGATCCAGCTGTGAATTCACTAATCCCTGCACAACACAGGGCTCTGCTGATGTTCCTCATCCAGATAATCCAGCTGTGAAATCAGTCACGTGCTCTACCCAGACGTCTACTCCTTTCCCACCTCGAGCTCATCCAACTCTGATGTCAGAACACCCTGCAATACCCAGCACTCTGCTCCTGTCCCACCTCAAGATCATCGACCTGTGATGTCACAAACATCTCCATAACCCAGGGCTCTGCTCCAGCCCCATCTTCACATCATCCACATATGACGTCACATATTGTTGCACAACCCACATCTGTCCAACCTCCTTATCATCCAAGGCACACAACCCCCTTCACAATCCAGGGCTCTACTCCTGTACCACCTCCAGAACATCCACCTCTTTCATCAGAATCCCCTGCACGCCCTAGGCTTCTGCTCCTTTCCCACCTCCAGAATCTTCACCTATGACATCACAACCACCTTTAGAACACAGGGCTTTGCTTCTTTCCCACATCCAGATCATCCAGACATGACATCACAACACCCTGCAGAATCCAGGATTCTTCTCTGATTCTACCACCAGCTCAACCATCT
This sequence comes from Chloroceryle aenea, assembly GCA_013399075.1. Taxonomy (NCBI): domain Eukaryota; kingdom Metazoa; phylum Chordata; class Aves; order Coraciiformes; family Cerylidae; genus Chloroceryle; species Chloroceryle aenea. The sequence goes on along the minus strand of VWZY01006111.1, from coordinate 37,520 downwards.
GTGACTACTCAACCCTCTGCATAAACTAGGCCTCTGCTTCTGTCCCACCTCCCAATTATCCAGTGGTGACATCACAATCCCGTACAGAAACCAAGGCTCTGCTCCTCTCCCACCTTCAGATCATTCACCTGTGATGTCACAAAGCCCTACACATCCCAGGCTTCTTCAGCAGTCCCATCTCCAGATCATGCCCTGCTCACAAAACAACTCCCTACACATCCCAGGCCTCTGCTTTTCTCCCAAATCTAGATCATGCACCTCTGATGTAACAACCCCCTGCAGAACCTAAGGCTCTGCTCCTCTCCCACCTCTAGGTCATTCACATCTGATGTCACAACCCCCTGCACAAATCAGGGCTCTGCTCCTCTCCCTCCTCCAGATCATTCACTTGTGATGTCACAATCCACTGCACAACCCAGGGCTCAGGTCCTCTCCCACATGAGATCTTTCACCTGTGACCTCACAAACCCTTGCACAGCCCAGAGGTCTCCTACTGTCCTACTTGTAGACCTTCCACTGGTGACTCCAGACCACAGTACAAAAGCCAGGGCTCTCCTCCTGTCTCATCACCAAATCATCCACCTGTTGTCGTGGTTTAGGGTCAGGGCAGCCCCTAAGACCCAACAGATGCTCTCTGTTAACACCTCTCCCTCCCCAAAAGGGAAGAAAAAAGGAATAAGGGAGAGAGACTTAGTGATTAGAAAAGGAAACTAGAACAGCTTTAATGATTAATAATAATAAAATAGAATATGTACAAATGTACAAAAGCTACCGAACCCAACCCCCCTGATGGTAATTATGTCACCATCACCACTGATGTTGTAGAGCAGGCACCGGGGGTCCCAGACCAGGCCCCCCAGAAGATGGGAGCTGTGTTCAGGAGCTGGATNCATCTGTGAATTCACAACCCCTTCACAACTCAGGGCTTTGCTGCTGTCCCACCTCCAGAATATTCACTATGATATCAAAACCACCTGCACAACCCAGGCCTCTGCTCCTGTATGCGTGATGTCACAACACCCTGCACAACCCAGTGTTCTTCTCCTGTCCCACCTGTACATCATTCACTGGTGACTTCAGAACACAGTAGACAACCCAGGGCTCTCCTTCTGTCCTAGGACCAGATCATCCACATGTGATGTCACAATGCCCTGCAGAATTCAGGGCTCTGCTCCTATTCTACCACCAGCTCAACCACATGTGATGACACAAGCCTTTTCACAGACTAGGGCTCTGCTCCTCCCACCTGAAGATCATTCACCTGTGACATCACAACCCTGTGCATTACCCAGGGCTCTCCTGCAATCCCATCTCCACATCATCCACCTATGGTATCGCAACCCCTTGCACAACCCCGGGCTCTGCTTTTGTTCCACCTCCAGAATATCCAGTCTTAACGTCACAACCCCCTGCACAACCAAGGGCTTTGCTGCTCTCCCACCTCCAGATCATTTATCTGTGATGTCACAAACCCCTGCAAAAAACAGAATTCTTCTCTTGTCCCACCTCTACATCATGCACCTGTGACTCCAGAATACAGCACACAAGCCAGGGCTCTCCTGCTGTCTCACCACCAGATAATGCACCTGTGACATCACAACCATCTGAACGACCCAGACCTCTGCACCTTTCCTACCTCCAGCTCATCCAGCTGTGATGTCACAACCCCCTGCACAACCCTGGTCTCTGCTCCTGATCCACCTCCAGAATATCCACCTATGACATCACACCCACCTGTAAAACACAGGGCTCTGCTTCTTTAACACATCTAGATCATCCTCCTGTGATGTCACAACCCCCTGCACAACTCACGGCTGTGCCCCAGTCCCATCTCCACATCATCCACCTATGACGTCACAAATCCCTGCACAACCCAGGGCTCTGCTCTAGTCCAATCTCCGGATCATCCAAGGGTGATGTCATAAATCCCTGCACAACCTTCATCTCTGTTGCTGTCCCACGGCCAGAGCATCCACCTGTGAATTCACAACTCCCTGCACAACCCAGTGCTCTGCTCCTTTCCCATCTCCAGGTCATCCACTTGTGACATCACAACCCCCTTGATAAACAAGGGCTCTACTCCTCTCCGCCCTCCAGAGCATCCATCTCTGACATCACAGCGTCTTGCGTATCCCAGGGCTCTGCTCCTGTTCCACCACCAGCTCAGCCACCTGTGACATCACAACCCCCTTGATAAACAAGGTTGCTACTCCTCTGCCCCATCCATCTGCTCCAGTCCCATCTCAAGATCATCCACCTCTGACATCACAATCCTCTGCAAAACCGAGGGTTCTTCTCCCACACCATCTCCAGGTCATCCACCTATGACATCATGACGCCATGCACAAACCAGAGCTCTTCTCCTCTACCACCTCCACATCATCCACCTGTGACGACACGATCCCCTTAACAACCCAGGACTACCCTCCTGTCCCACCTCTAGATTATCCAGTGATAGCATTACAATCCCTTGTACAACCCAGGGCTGTACTCCTGCCTCACCTCCAGATCATCCACCTGTGCACGTTTTAGCCCCCTTCAGAGTCCTGGGTTCTACTCCTGTCCCATCTCCAGATCAGAGAATCATAGAATGTTAGGGCTTGGAAGGGACTTTCAATCATCTAGTCTAAGCCTCCTGCCAGAGCAGGATCACCTAGATCAAGTCACACAGGAACATGTCCAGGTGGGTTTTGAATGTCTCCAGAGAAGGAGACTCCACACCCCCCCTAGGCATCCTGTTCCAGGCTCTGTCACCCTCACTGTGAAAAAGTTTTTCCTTATGTTTACCCTAAACCTTTTGTGTTCTAACTTACTCCCATTGCCTCTTGTCCTAACATTGCATGAGATTGAGAAGAGCCTGGCTCCAATCCTCCTTACACTCACCCTTGGCATATTTATAGACATTAATGAGGTTCCTCCTCAGTCTCCTCCAGGCTAAAGAGACCCAGCTCTCTCAGCTCATAAAGGAGATGCTCCACTTCCTTAATAATCGTGGTGGCCCTGCGATGGACTTTCTCCAGTAGCCCTCTGTCCTTCTTGAACTGGGGTGCCCAAAACTGGACACAGTATTCCAGGTGAGGCCTCACCAGCACAGAGAGGAGGAGAACCTCCCTTGACCTGTTGGCCACGCTCTTCTTAATGCATCCCAGGATGCCACTGTCCTTCTTGTCCGTGAGGACGCATTGTTGGCTCATGCTCATCCTCTTGTCCACCAGGACACCTAGGTCTTTTTCCCCAGACCTGCTTTCCAATAGATCAACCCCCAACCTATACTGATACATGGGGTTGTTCTTCCCCACATACAGCACTTTACACTTGCTCTTGCTAAATTAATTGCATTAAATTTCTCCCTGCCCAGCTCTCCAGCCTGTCCAGGTCACACTGGATGGCAGCACAGCCTTCTGGAGCATCAGCCACCCCTCCTAGTTTTGTACCATCAGCAAACTTGAATTGTTATCTTTTAACATGAATAAGAATCAGTGTTAAGGTCCTGAACTCGAGTTGATGTGGTGGAGTGGGTAGGGGAAGTTGTACCAAAGTCTTTTGTATTATCCTGTCTGTGATGGTGGGACTGCTTAACATCTCCATGTGTTCCATCACCATTGCAAAAAATAGAAATGTTACCTTCCATACAGTTTTGTTTGTTTGTTTTTCAAGATGACAATTGGTGCAGACTAATTTGTTCTAGAGCCCAGGCTAATTAGTTAGCTCTATATTTATTCTTAATGATAGAACACATACACATTTATTGGCCAAGTTGTTAAAATGACACAAAGTAGTTATCATGCATTAATTTTTTCATTTCACCTTCACTCAGACTGGCTTTATCTTTGGCTTGTGTTCCATAAAAATAAACCTGTCAGGTCCACAAAGTTTAAATCTTTTTAAACTGTCTGTTCTTTTCTGACAAGGACAGTAAGCCTACTGCAAATGTGTTATTCATTTTGGTACTTTCCAGCACCTTTCAAAATTAATTCTTCCCCCACATTTTTTTTTTGCAAATATTTTTGCACATACATTATCATTGGTATACAGAAATCGGTATTTTATGTTTCTAGATAATGAAAGAAATTAAAAGGATGAATAGTAAGCCAAAGGAATTTCTATAAGGATTATTTTTTTAACAAAAGTCTTTTTTATAATTACTTGTCACTTTTCCTACAGCTATTCTAACCACATGCAAAGAAATTACCAATCTCCTATAAGTAATGTATTGCACTGACTACTCACAACCTGATAGTAGCATGAAATCTGCATAATTTCAAATTCACATTTCAAATGTAGCTGACCTAGCATAGACTCACATGTTCCAAATTAGCTATCATTGATTCTTGTATCTAAACAGACCATGCATCATCTTACAACCAGCACTTTTTATCTTCTGATAAGCATTCTAATGACCTTTCTAGCTCTTCTGATCTTCAGCATACAAATCCATTGCATATGACTAAGTTTTACACTATTGATGAAGTCTTCAGGGTTAAAATATCATATATGTAGTTCCAGAAATATTATCAAATCCAATAAGCTAATTAGTATTGTCATGGTACAACTTACCTGGTCAATGGGATGGAATTATTTTCTTTATCTGTTCATTAAAGTCAATATTAAATGTTTCACTCCTTCAGAAGTGTCTGCTAATTTTTTAATTTCTTGGGTTTTGCTTACCTCAATGAGTTGAAAATACCCATATCCCATAAATTAACATCTAATAGCATAATGCGTTTAGAAGGAAAAAATAGTACTGGTTCTGCTTATTATCACTGAAGCAAGTACTGCAGATTGCACAGTTATAATTCTATCATAATAATGTGATGGGATTTTATCTACACAGATGATACAAAGTTTTGTTGTCTCAATATATTGTACTGAGTCTTTTACATCTGTGCTCAAGCTGTCTTTCCTACTAGTTTCTGTGCTTCAACCTCTAAAAAAAAATTGCTTCAGCAGATGGCTTATTTACCCAGGTATGATTATTTCACAGCTACTTGACTGATGTTTCTTTTCTATTCCATGATTACAAAATTCTAGAACTGTTAGGAAAAAGTAGAGAGACTCCTGAGAAGAGCTGAACTGGCAGGTAGGCTGAAGTATTCCTGTTGTTGCCTGGCTGTCAGGATGGTTTGTGGTAAAATGTGTTCTTTTCTCTTATCCCCAGTTCGTACATGAGCTCATCATTAGCACACTCCTGCTCCTAGGATGACTGGATATAACTTTTGCTTCTCTTGCCTATGTTTCTGAGCTCTAGATGTCACTCTAGGGCTGACCAATTGTTGTAAAGTAAATTATCAAGTAGGGGAGGAATGTACTAGAGTTTGCTTACTCCTAAAATATTTATGCTTTTATACCTGAGCTTTAACATAGAGAAATCACAGTAAAACTTATGCACTAAATTACAAATAATGGATCCTGGAAAAAACATCATTTTTTTTTTTTCAGTGTCCTAACTGACTGAATAACTTCAGGTTTTATATATAATATGAAATATAGTTCCAGTGGATGCCAATTTTACTGCATTCTGGATTCTTCTGAAAGCTGGATAAAAATGGCTTAAAATTTTTATTATCTTTCAGTTTCTAGCAAAAATGCTAATCTTGGCTATATATACATCTAGATGGGTACTTTAAGACAGCCAACTGGAGAGGCATCTAAAAGTTGAATGTTATTTAGGTAACCGGTTAGGCTGACTAAATTTCAGCCTTTTCATTCACTTATGTTCAGATTCGGTAGAGTTTTTAAATTACATATAAAAATGAGAATTCCAAATAAAGTAATTTATATTTGTTAAACTCAGAATCTTGTTATGGGCAAAACTGGAGCCCACATGGCATGTGGAGACCGTAGATTATTAGCAAATTAACATATTAACAAGCTAATAAAAATACAACCAAAGTTTTATTAGCCCAGACACAGTAACAGTAACACATGCCAAAGTGTTACAGACAGACAGCTCCTGATCCCAAAGTTGTCAGGGCCATACAGAGCCTTGAGCCTTCTCTCAGTGACAGCAAATTTGGATTTACTGAGATATAGCCCAAATGTGTAGAAAATCATCCATGGAGACAATAGCAGGTGTTATGCTCAGCACCTAACTGCACTATCATTTATTCAGTGATTTTACAGCAACATCCCTTACTCCATGAAGGAGGAGGTGACTACAGAGGGGATTTTAAAGCCCTAAACAACAGCTGCTCTTCTGAATCACTGCTGGCAAAACATTATTCCTCAACTCATTATGCAATGTGTCATGGCCCTAAGGGCACTGGTAACCCTGCCCAGCCCCCAGGGGTCTCTGCCCCTGCCCATGGCTCAGAATCATATGTCAGCTCTCCTCGGGCCACCAGTCCCTACCCCAGTAATGCTGCAGCTGGGCCAGTCTCCAGCTCCCCACAGCCCTGCCCTGGGCCTCATCAAGTCAGACACACCCATGACACAGACCCATCCCCAGGGAGGTGCCCGGTGCAGGGGCCGCCCTGATCCTGGCTGGGGAGATGGGAGATTCTCCAGGTGCCAGGTCCTGCCATGACTAATCCTGGAAGTCCTGGAGCTCATGTTTTATATGAACTCAGTGCCTATGTACCTATGGCTGAACTGAAATAGGGTCCTGAGCCATCTACATCCATGGAATGATACTGATGGCCAGGTGGAGCCAGGAAGGGTTGGTAAAGCCCTCAGGAGCCTGAAAAACAACCCTGGAAACACCAGATACCTTAAAAAAAAGATGTCCAAAGCAGGGCATTGTGGATGCTAAGCCTGTTTCTTCCACGTGCTATCCTGCTTTGTCTTAAATTATTAAAATTGTCCTCAATGAACTTTAGGATGAATTTGTTTTTAATCTGTTCCTCAGAAATTTTGTCTAGGGAAGAATAATATACAGCAGCTTAAATCCCTGCAGAAGATTTGTGGTCTTATGGGTACAATGTTCCCCACCCCTCCACACTATTAACTTTCTCATTCCAATACCTAAAATTGCTTTCTGAAATCTGCCGAGAGGTTCAGATGCACTGTTAAATGGATTTCAAGGCATTTGAGAAGATATGAGTCCATAGCAAGTTTTGAGCTCTAAAAAAAAAAAAAAGGAAAACAAAATTTGAAGCCTCTCCTCAAAATGAAGGAAATGAGAGCTCTAGCTGACAGATGACATGATCAACCCTTAATTAAATGTTTTGGACAAATGGAGTCATAAAAGATTACTAAATATTAGAATACTGGTTGGTTTTTTTTTTTTTTTTTTTTTTAATACCATATACTGCTTCCTTGGAACACCTAATTAAATCACCCTCATGCTAGTATCACACAGTATAATTAAAGTTTGTAACTTCTGCATAGCCAAATGGGTGCCTTTCCTACAGAGAAAATATGCCTTTAGGAAATTACTTCTGACACAAAGTATTAATATTTAGAAATTGAGTGAAGGTACTCTTCCATTTGAGTACACAAATACTGTCAAACAAATGTTTATAGAGATTGTTCATTTAAAGTAACCTGGATTGATACAAGGCAGGTAAAAATGCAGCCTGAGGGACAACTATCCTCCTACTTTATCTGGTCTGCAAATGGCCTGAATAGTGCTTGCTGAATTACTGTATAACTACAATGACTTTCTGATTTGCCTCTAAATCAGAGACCATAACTTATTGAAATGTATTACTTTATTTCCTTAAAATACATCTCAAAGGAAATCAGTGTCTTTAACTAGTTGCCTCATATCAACTGCACAATAGTATAGTTTTTCCTGTTTTCCTCCTATACTGGTTATTCTCTTTACAACTACTCTAAGTTTATTTCTTCTCAGTCTCCCTGTTAAGTACAATCAGATTTTTAAACAATTGTACAAATTCTTAAAAAAATGGTTTGGAAATTCCACATGTTGGATCATTGTCCTTAATTCTTTCCAGCTCATCCTCAGAAGTTCCATGCTTTTTAGAAGTTATTCTCACATCCAGCTTTTAAATAACAAAACTGGGGAAAAAAAAAGCTGTTGTAAAAGAGGAAACTACAAATTGTCAGCATGAAGCCACTGTGAAGAGAAACTCTTTATTCAACCCCCATTTTCTTTTCCTTGGTCAGGGCCCTTAAAGCACCCTTGAAAGGCCTTGGTTTGACCTCTGGTACTTCAGGCCATGTGTGATCCCAGACAGGTGTGGGTCCTTGGGTCTAACTGCTTGAGGAACTCCTGGGAGAAGCAGGTACCCAGTTCAAATAAATTTTACTGCATTCTTAAATAGGTGTACTGCATGTTTTTTGTGGGTCTTCTGTCATGATTTAACTTCTACTAGCAGTTAAAAAAAAAAAAAGTGAGATACTAGGGCTTGAAATAAGGACAGTTCAGTAAAACAACACAAAGAGAAAGTAAACCAGCAGTAGTAATCCAATGATACAGAAAGCAAATGACAGAAGACAGGAAAGCTTTACCTGTGTCTGAGACACCAGCTTTCCTTTCTCTAGCCCCCATGAAGCAAGTTGAAAACAGCCTGGCACATTTTCCACCCTCCCCTTATATTAGGGTATGACTTTGTATAGTACTGAATATTCCATTGGCCTGTTTTGTTGTTTTCCCAGCTATGGCCTCCCCAGCTGCAGCCCCTCCCAACAGCTTGGGCCAGCAGCTGTTTGAGATAACCCAAATTGAAGCCAGGACACTTCTGATTTTTTCTGACCTTGGAGTTTTTTAGACCAAGATGATCTTAAATTTAAGATGAAGTCTACATTTTATGTTTCAATTGCATGTGAAAATTTCTACTATTATGTGAATGTTTAATAAAAAAAGAGTCCTGCTTCATTTCTCAAACTTCTAAAAGTCATAATCTGCTTTAAATTGCTTTTCAATGTGACTTTAAATACATATCCAGCAGAAATTTTTCTGGCTAGTTTGTCAAATCAATGTTTTTATTAAGTAATCAGATGTAAATTTTTGTAATGTTGCATCTTACAGTGTCCAATGAAACTTCACATTAATATAATTCTTTCTGATAGCAGGCATTTGTGCATGCACATTATGTGTCTGTCAACAGAGGAGGTTTAATTGCTCGTTGTGGTGACTCTTGAGCTGAGCCGATATGATCATGTAAGTCAGGGGAAGTGTTTATATAATTTTCATCTTAAGTTATATGTAGAGACCTCTGACCTTTTTGAATGTAAAAAAAATTACAGTGGCATTTAAATGCAATGATGTTCAGGACATAAAATCATCATTCTTGTGTGTAGCATCTATAAGTACAATAAGAAGCTTATTTTCCTGTAAAGACAATGATAAAACAGCTGAAAAAAATCGACATAGTTTTATTGAAATCAAAAAGTTACAGTATTTTATGATATTTACAATGGAACTGTAAAACATGCTGAGTACCTATGTGACTGCAAATATTTATTACTTCAAGAAGAATTTTAAAAGGACTTGTTAGTTCTGTTAGCCTAAGATCTATACCCTTTCCATCAAGCACTGGATGATCAGATAAGGAACAGTGTTTTTCACTGTTGAATGATGAATTTAATGATGGGGATTGAGGTTCCCCCAGTACTCTGAATTTTATTTGTATTATAATTTTGTGCATGTAAATGCTGATGCTTCTTTTTCCCCACTCATAAGAATTGTAATTGAAATAAAAATAATAGATTACAGAAGTGCAGAATCCTGGGTTTTTTTTTAGTGTAGGACTGTCTTAGCTTAGTGATACCAGCTCCAGGAGGTATGCTTGCCTGCCTTCTTACATGTAACAAGCTTTATGACAGGACATACATTGAGCAGATAGATTCCAACTTTGGGATCCTCATGAATCTCAGGAGTATTCTCAGATAAAACAGAAGTCAAGTTGGGTTTTCTTGGGGGGAACTTTGGAGAACTTAACTAGGTTTTTATATTACAAGAGTCCTGAAAGTATCAGGAAAATTAACTGTTGTTCATAAAGACAACTATAACTTTTGAAGTAAATTGCATACTAAGGATACAAGAAAGCAACATTAGTTTGAGGTAAAGATTTTATGCAGTTTCAGGCTTTTTCCTTTGGAGTGACATTTAAGTTACTTAAGCAGTGCTGTGTTGTTTATTTGTAATCAAATTTGAAGACTTCTTACTGTGAATAAACAAAATGAAAGAGTTGCATGCACAGAAGCTGGTAATTTAGAAGACATGGTGTCAAGATCACAGCAAGTAGAATTAACCTGTGGCATTGTAGACATGGCAAACAAGCTGCAGAGATCAATAATGAAATTAATCAACTTCAGAAAAGTGAACAAATAGATTTGCCTCAGATTTCAGGTCAGAACCCAGTCAAAGGATTCCTCATCCAGCTGGTGGAAAAAATGTGTGGGTGTTCAATCAAATCCCAGATGAGCAACTGATGAGACAAATCCATGTGTTTTTAAAAGACTGGTGAAAAATTCTTCAGTATGGAAACTTGCATCTCATATCTAAGCTGATTTTACTAAAAGAACAGCTTTGAATATGGGTATTGTGCAAAATGCTGGTAAGGTCTACAGCTATAGAAGCCTCTATGGGGTTGCAAAGGAGAAAGCATCTTACTATGTTAGCTGTGTTTCTCACTTCCCCATATGGTTTATCCTTGGTGCACAGGAACTGAGAAGCTGAAGACTGGGCCCAGGATATTGCTTGTGAATGTAACTGTGTAGGCATGAAGATCAATGTGGTTGAAAAGGTAACTCTAACAACTTTGAAAGGGTATCTGTAGTATTTGGGATTGTAATTTCCCTGCTTACCTACTGAAACCATTATGTCTATGCCAAGACACTTTTTAGTAAACATGGTTTTTCTTCCTCCCCTCTTTGTTCTGTTCTTGTAGTGTTAGTGAGAATGTACTGTGGAGAATACTACTGCAGCTGACTGAAAAACTTTATGGACCTTTCAGCTTTATATTTGTACTGTGAACCAAGTCAAATTTTTCAGAATACTGTGTAATTAGTATCAGTGTGTTCCCTGTTCATGGAGGTATTTCTTCTCCTAACTAAAGATTAGTAAGTGTTTCTGATTTTATCCCTTTTGTTCTGAGAAAGCCACAAACAAAAAGTAGAGATTTAAGGCCATCCATCCTGACAATATTTATAGTTGTTCTATTTCAGTATTATCATTGAGCCTCACAGCATTTTCAGTCTTAAACTGAGTTTCAAATAATTTCTATGTAGTTACAAGAGATTTAAATTTTCAGTAACATGAAAAAAGGGAAAGATCTACCTCAGAACTCATAAGCGAGGGGAAAAAATATCATGTTTTTTGATTAGTAATAAAAACTTCTAGAATTTTTCTGACTTCTATTGTAGGGCCTGAGTGAAGTACTTTCTGAATGTTTTGCAAGTTAGATTGGCTGCCTAAGCATCTGTCCTTATAGAAAGGAAAATGCTGGGTTTGAAATTTAGGTAATCATCTATTCAAGAAGAAAGTACAGTCCAATCCAGTTTAACACTTGAAAGATACAACAAAAACATCTGAAACATTTGAAAGAACTGTGGCCCATGGGGATATATACTGGACCAGCCTTTTTTTGAAGGACCATAGCCTGTGGAGAGGACCCACACTGGACTCACACTTGAGAGGTTCCTGAAAAACTGTACCCTGTGGGAAGTACCCAGGCTGGAACAAGGAGAAGTGTGAAGAGGAAGGAGAAGCAGAGAGGAGCTGTTATAGACAGAATGCAGCCCCCCATTACACATCTCCCTGTGCCTTTGGTGGGAGTGAAGTAGCAGAGTCAGGAATGATGCATCCAACTCTTTTCTTT
>VWZY01006111.1:0-25764 GCA_013399075.1 Chloroceryle aenea | reverse complement strand
TTTTTGATAATAAAATAATTTTCCCCAAGTTGAGTCTGTTTTGCCCATGACAGTAAGTGTGCCAGAAGTACATGTCTAGGCAAGAATATAGGAACAGAGTAAGCATGTATGATACATACTGGAGTATGTATCCTTATGTTTATGTTTATTAGCCTGCTGTGGACAAATCCTTGAAAGAAAAATCAAATTGCTTTTCCAACCCTTGCAAACGATTATTGTCTTCAGTCCCCTTTGGCTATTTTCCAGATTACTTATCCATCATGTGAGACACTGGTTTGTAACCACCATCTTCTGGTGCTATTTTTGCTCTTTTTACGGTTCTAACCATTGGTTATGTAGATATATATTAGAAACCTTTTGGAATAGTTCAAAATTTGTTTGAAGATGGATAAATAAAATACACAGTTTCTTTTTTTTGGAAGAGAGAGTAAAAAATTTCGACTTTTATCACTGTCTGCAGAGCGGCGAGGGAAGACACGGTCAATCAATGTGATTGATAAGCGAATTTCGTTTATTAGCTGTCAGTGCAGTACTTATATACAGTCACCTCATTAGTAGTCACACCTGTCCATCCTCTATTGGTTCAATCCACAGGGTCTCTTAGCATAGCCCAACCCCTCTCATGGTAAGAGAAGGCTGCTACTTTCTCATTCCACAATATTCTATTATTGTACAACTTATCAGCTCAAGGTTATGCTATCCTTGTAAGTTTCTTGCAAGGATTGCAGCTGGGCTTAACAGGTTGCTTCAGACGACATTTCTCTTAAAGGCACATGACCCTTGTTTTTTAGCCATTCTACAACAACTGTCCCTCATGACCATGAAGGCCTCTTCCATATCTCCTTTAGTCATCTGTCCCTCCATTTCCAGTGTTCGGTACACAGAAGCCATTTCAAGTCACTCTTGTCATCCTTCCTCTGTGTGTCTACAGAGATTCCTTTGAATCGTTTTTTTAGATAGAAGGGATGAGTGGCCAGAAGTGCACACTGCAATCACGATGCTGCTGAACCACAGATTCATAGTGTGGCATAGATCCCCTTGTTTTCTTTTTTTTTTTTCCTATCTTTAAATTGATTATTTCTGACAGCTGTTGAGTAGTAAACCAAGATTTTTTTAATCTTTCTATTATAGTTCCAAGTCTTCCTCCAAGCTGCAAGGTAGTCAAGATCCTACCATTTCATATTATAACATTAGCATTTGTTTCTCTCATCCAGTGTACAGCATTTTACATTTATTTACAATTAATTTCATCTGCCAGTATTAGAAAGGACTTCTGTAATTCTTTTCTTGGCCCTGATTTACCTTCAGTAGCTTAGCATTTTGTCACTTTATCTTTCACCCAATTTAAGAGTATGTTGAATTGCAAAGGTACCCTCAAAGATTTCTGTAAGATGCTGTTGGCATCTTCTTCCACTAAGAAAATAAAACATTTACTCCTGTTCCATCTATGCAATGTTTTGATTAATTATTTATCCATTCTACACCATGATACTGCCTCCTTAGGTCATCTTTACTGGAAAAATTACTGTGAGCAAGTATATTTTCACAGTCTGCAGAAAGTCATGTTACAACCCTTGACTCTGATGGGCTAAGAAGTTGTGTTCTTTGATGTCTAATAGAGTACAGGCAAGAGCTTCTGGTTTAAAGAACACAAATCTATTTTTACTACAACTGATGCACTGACCATGACCTATTAACTAGTTGCACTGTTTTGTGCTTTGAAAGGTTTAGGAAAATATCTTCTGTGTCATAAAAGCAAGTTAATACTTTGTTTCTGCAAAAGCAGACAGAATTAACATTGTTTGATTAGTTTAAGATTTAGAGTAGTAGTCTGACTATTCCTAGAAGGAAGGATGTCTTAAAATGAAGAAATTTCTAGAGCTCATGGTTTGTGTTGTAACTGTGTGCTTAGTCACATAGGAGTGAAGAGGAAAATACAAAAGGAAGAAAATAACATATTTTCTCAGCAATATCTAATGTATGTGACAGCAGGCTAATGTTTTAGTCAATTGTTGGCATGAGATAACTTTTAAATAGGTTGCCAAATAAGGGACGTTTTAGTTGCCATGCAATTATGTTTATTACAGAAGAGAAGTAGGAGCAGATGCCAGTCCTTTCACACACGCACAAAAAAAAATGTTTAATGAGAAAAATGTTTAAACATATGTCATTACTGATGGAGACATAAATAACTACACCATGGCCTTTTATGTCACTTGTATTCAAGTTAGAATATAAAGTCATACATAATACACATTCCAGTGCAATATGTGTTTCAATACCTAAAATGATCTCTGGTTCAAGAAACAGAAAGGCAATATAAATCTCAACTTTCTGTTCTGAAAGTATGCTGCAGTCTTGATGTCATTTGATACTTGAAGTTTGCTATGGACCTGTAAGAATCTGAAATTAATGAGTTCAAGCTGGTTGGTCAGTACCTTGTGCTCACAAATGATAAAAATGTTTGTAAAGAAATTTAGCACATTCACAAATGTTGTCATATCTGATGGCACCATCTTCCAGTGTTGTATTTCAATGAGAACTTTATTCTGGGGGCCCCAAAGCACTGAAGATATTTAATATTTAATTTCTAATAGGACTATGCTAGGCTAGAATGTATTTTCTTAATTATAAGTTCATAAAGTTTGCCAGAATCACTCTCTTCATTTAAGTTATATACCTTAACACACACTATTCTGCAGTGCAAAGGTGTGGAAGATGAGTTTCTCTTGCTAGTTTCGGAGTCACATACAGACCTTTCTTTGTATTTATTAAAATGACATCAACCCTCCAACACCTTCTAAGCCTATCATTCACGTCACTTAATTTTAGCAAGGTAGAATTTTGACAAATATTCTAAAATTTAGGAATTATTTATTAAAATGCTTAATTCTTCACTTAATGGAGAAAAAAAGGCAACTTCAGACAGAGAAATTTCTGTTGCAGAAAAAAAGTGACAAATAAACAGGAAGATATGAATGTGTATAATCTAAAAGAGATTTCCTTAGGGTCTGGCTATGGTTCAAATATAAACTTTCTAAAGCATTTTCATTTACTTGCCATTCTTTCCATGAGATTTCTGTGAGTTTTCTCTACTGCATGCTTCAATAGTTGCAACTTTGGCAGACCCATGTACATGTGAGCTGTCAGTAGGGAGGAATGTATAGTTAGAAAAGTACTCTTAAATGTTTTTTCAGACATGGAAGCTGGATATGACTGAAAAAGTTGGTCTTTTTTGGACCTCTGGTAACTAGTATTTTTTTCTGTGATGGTATAGCTGAGATTGTTCTTCCACAGTTTAGACAAAGAAATAGAAAATCTTAGCAAGGTATTATTAACAAACATAATTGCACAGTACATCCTTTAAATATATACAGGCTTCTTGTTTATTTAGCAAGGAGTTGGTTTTCATGCTTTCATTTATTAAAGGAAGTGACATGGTATTTTTGTACAACAACTTTTATGTCAGTCATTATTCTCAGAGACTATAAAAGAATGACATGGCAGTGTTTGTAATTAAATGGTTAATAAATTGAAAAGTATAAAACTCAAAGTCATTGTCTAGAACTGTTAAATATGCTGCCTGTAACTTTATTTTCAAGATTGATGCTGTTGCCTTTCCAATACCACACATATTCATTCCAGTATACTTCCTCTGACTTTAGTTTCCTTTCAGAGGAAAATATTTGAGGTGAGTTAAAAGTTAATTGAATTAGGTGATTTTTTTTGCATGTAGGATTTGTGGAAACATTTATTTGGGTTTTTTTTGTGGGGTTTTGGGTTATTATTTTTTTTCCTTCTTCTTATGTCTTGTAGTGATGGATATCCCTGCGATATAAAACTAAAAATAACTTTGACCTCTAGTCAGTGAAAGGTCCTTATATTTTCTCAGCATCCACTGCAGGGTTCAAAATGTAGCTTGATATGTTTGTCATTTTATTTAAACACAAGACTTTAGTTATGCTACAAGCAAAACTAAAGTATCTGTAAAACATTTGATTTTCTTTACTGGTCCAAAAAAAAAAAAAAGTTATGTTCAAAGCAGAGTTCAGGTTATGCTTAAAGTAGTGGGATTTTTCATTGTTAACTGCACTTTAAAACTGATATTTATTCATGTTAACATAGAGATGTAAGAAGGTTCTTACAACACAGATGCAGATAATAGAGAGTAATTGTATGTTTATTTAGCTGATTATAATGTTGCTCCTATCAAGCTACAAAAGGAGAATGACTTGCTACATACCATACCTGATGAACATGACTGTCTTATTGTCTACATTAGTGAGAAAAAAATGGTTAACTTTGCATGTGTAAGAATTATGTTGAAAAAACAAAACAGAATAATGTATTTTTACAATAAACTCCAAAGGAAAAATTAAAACTGTCTCCTCTAATTAGTAACCTGGACATTTGCCACAATGATTTGCACATCCTAATGAGAGAAGTCATTGGCTCAGTGACTCTTTTTACAGGACAGAGTTGGCATTGTAGCATGGCTTTGCATTATGCTTTAATGTGTGTCATAGACACTACAGAAATCATGCTCATATTTTAATATGACATCCAGGATCAGCTTTTGTCATACCTCAAGGAAGGACAGTCTTCCACTAGAAACACAACACAGTAATCTGGAAGAGCAGTCAATCTAAAATGTCTTTTGAATGTTGCTTTCTAATGACAATGACCACACAGATACCCTTATCCAGAGCTTGCAGGTAGCTTTGATTGAACAAATTTCAGAATTTTTAGTCTGTCTATACCTTGAAACTAATTTTGTATGTGTGTGAGAATATAGATTTGAGAGAATCAAGGAATGTAAATATTTGGTATTTAACTTAAGAGGAAACAGCTGCAGGGTCTATTACTTTCAGAGAAATGCCATCAGAAATTGCTACATATTTTCCAAATAAACAAGCCAAAGTAATATGTTAGTATTTTTTTAGTTTGGTAAACATTTTCCAGTACTGACAGCAGTAAACAAACTGCAATTAATATTTGTAAAGATATTAAAATTTTGTCATTAAAAGCATGTTGCAAATGTATTACTTGTGTTGTATCATTCCTGCTACAACTCAGTCAATTCAAGCATCATACATAAGTAATTTGAAAATGGAAAAAAAAAAAATTATAAATGAACTGTATAAAGAAATTCTCACTGATACTGCAGAACTTTTCATGTGCTGTTAGATGTAATAAAATATTAATATTATGCTAGATAGGGTTATAACTATAACCTTATTAAATAAATATGATTTCTTATTAGAAATTGCTTTCATTTAACCTTGGGGTTGAAGTTTCTAATTTGTCTTTTAGAAAAACAGGTCATGGCATAACAAGTCAGCTAAGAAGTCTCTGTTGTTGGGGAACTGCCAGAGAAAAAAATACTTAAGTTGCCTAGAATAAAAGAAAAAGAAAAAAAAAAAATTTCCAACACTGTGATACATTGCAGCAGTATAACATTTAACTTGTAATTTCCACTCAAGAAGTATGAAAATTTTCGACTAACATACCCTTAATCCAGAGACAAGAAAACAATTTACAAATCTGTCAGATTTCTAATGTTAATTTCCTTAATAAAGAAATGAGGCAATATAAAGCCAAATGTCATGAAACGTAACACCAATACAAAGTATGAAAATCCAAATTGTTTTATAACCTGTTCTCAAGGTGTTCATATTGATTTGTATTGAGAAGCATTGATAATGTGCTGGAAAATATATTCAGCTCATACTGTATACAGAGTATGTTAAAAGTTTTACACAGAGAAGCTTACTTAGCTCAGTGGAAAGTTCTACTTCAAAAAATGATAGTACTATAAAACTCTCTGCTGCTCAAATCCTCGGTCTCCACTTCCATTGTTGGAAGCTGTTATTGTCAAAATACATCAAGAACAAAGTCACTGAAGAAAATTGCCTTAATGTACATCTAACATACAAGGCAAACTAGCATTTAAAGGGACAGTTTTCTCATGCTTCCCATTAAGATTTTCCTTATGTTTTGAAGATTCAGAATTTGTGATTAATCCACTAAAGAAGGAATAAACTGAAAGAGTCAAATTCTGAAGTAATTCACATTTCTCTATTGCAAAGTGATTGTCCATGAGCAGATGAAAGTAGAAGAAGAGTATATCTATTCTTGCAGTTATCTGCAAGATAGAAGTCAAGCTGCATTTGAAGGTAAGTCAATGTTGTGACCCCTTGAATCTTAACACCAGTTGCTAAAGTCCTCTCTGATCCATGAAGGAACTTTCATCAAAGATTTCATACAATACTTGACTTCTGTGTTTCAGCTCCACTTGAAAGTGTCAGTAAACTTTAATTATTCTTTATGTTACAGAAGCATGTAGAGGTTCTTCAATGCTGAGTTGCCCTTTGCCCTCACATAAGAAATAGCACTTGCATCATAGAGTAAACTTCCAGAGGAAGAAGGGAAAAGGTAGGTAAAATGAGGAATTGGTGTCCTTGTGACAATGGTGCTTGACTACTTCATATTCTAGGCTTATGCCCTAACTGTGAATGCACGTTATTACACCCTGAAATAGTGCATATTTCTGCTACATAAAGAAATATTTTTAGTATTTCAGT
The DNA here is from genome assembly GCA_013399075.1 of Chloroceryle aenea. Classification (NCBI taxonomy): domain Eukaryota; kingdom Metazoa; phylum Chordata; class Aves; order Coraciiformes; family Cerylidae; genus Chloroceryle; species Chloroceryle aenea. The sequence goes on along the minus strand of VWZY01006111.1, from coordinate 19,180 downwards.
CATTGAAAAACAATAGCTATTAGCAATATTTAAAAAATAACTAAAGACTAGGGAGGTCTGCTAGTCAGAATTTATCTGAATCACAACTTGTAAGAAATGGGTATCAGGTATGATTTGACTTCTGGTTTCTCCATATTGCACCAGCAGGCAAAGCTGATGTCCAGTGCTTGTGACTTACAGACAATTATTTCCTTTTTTTTTTATTTCCTTGTGTCAATTGAAAATGTTTTATATTAACACATATTAATTTCAGTTGTGTGCTACATTTCTTTGTGTCTTGGAATGCACTCTTGGTTAAAATATGAAATGGGAATATTATGTTTCTTAGCAAATAAATGTTTTACTCATAGTGTTTGTATTTCTCTTTTTCACATGACTACATGTTTGTAAATTAAATTTATGAACTTATACCAAAGTAGGCTGAATTCTCTGATATTTACAATACCCAGGAAATCCAGCCTCAGCAGCTGAGTCATGAATCTTTCACATTTTGTATAATTTAGTCATCAGTGTCTCAATTTTTTGACTGATCATCCAATATTCTATTATATGTTATATTAGGCTTATAAATGGGATCTTAGATCACTGTGCACAGAGTACAATATAAGCCCTTCAATTTTGATTACAGTAGTCAGAAAAAGCTACATAAATCATTTTCTCAAACCCTGCAAATCAAATTATATTTTTCATTTTGAAATGTAAACAAAAACCTATCACCATAAAAACCCCAAACTCTGTTAGTTACACTGGTGAAAACTGCATCATGTCCAATAACTGTAGACTTCAGGCAGCAGCAGCAGCTTATAACTTTAGCACATCATAGATTGTAAAGGAAAGAGTCAGAGAGGGGAAAAAAAACCCACAAAACTTTAATATAGAAACTCATACTTGGAGAAAAAAAAAAAACTGGGGGGAGAAGAGTAGGGCAGTGGGTCCCAAATTTTGGACCTTCATTTTTTTTGTTTGTTTAAGGCAAGTGGGTATTGATTTGATAAAAGCTTAATCGCAAAACTCTACTGTCTAGTTTATATGGTTTAAATAAAATGATTGTTTCATTCATGGATTCTGTCATTTTTAAGAGAAATTTGCTGTTGAATCACCTGATGATTCAATTTCACGTGTGTTACTCGAAGTGAGATTTATTAATTTTCCTCGTTGCCACTGAAACCACATAATTTTACTTCTTGTATTTCCTCTCAGAGTAGAAGGAATGTAAAAATGCATGTTCCTCTAAGTTTTCAACCTTCCCATGTGAACCAACAAAGCTTATTTGAAGTACTACCTGAAGATGGTCCCTATGCGGAGCCGGCCAAGTAACGGCAATCACACCACACACACACTACATATCATCCTCCTTTATTCCCCTACGCAGTTTGCTTATATAGTCTCCTAAGGTGTCCATGGGTACATTCACTACTTTCACTGGATAGCAGTTACAAGCACACATAGTAAACGCTAAGATAATTGGTTATATGCATCCAGGTACATGTTCTGTACACAGCTTGTTCATGTTCCACTCTCCTGCCTGCTCAGTGCTAGGCTTCCCCCCCTTGCTGCCCTTCACAGTGATCTTAAGAACACTCAGGACTCACACTAACTCAGTCAGGGTTGTCCAATCCTTAAAGGGCCATCGCAATTCCTTGTTCAACAAGGAATTTCCCCTTTAGTTACCTACATATATCACCATACATCACTACTTGCTAAAGTCAAAGTAAAGGAATGTCACTGCTTTCCTTTCCTCCATGAAGATAGTCAGCCAATCAGAGAAAGAAATCACACTTGTCAAGTGCAATTTGCCCTTAGTAAATCCACAGTGACTATTCTCAATCAACTTCTTGTCCCGCTTATCCTTGTGTGTGGTTTCTCATCAAATTTGATTTGACCTTCCCAATGACTAAGGTCAGACCAGTAGTTTCTCATATCCTTCTTCTCAAAGATAGGCATATTTAGCTTTTCCCAGTCCTAAAGAAACTCTCCTCCCAGTCACTGTGAACTTTCAAGGTTAATAAAGCAAGGCCTAACAATGGTATCACCCAGAACGTCTAACCATCTCGGTACAACTGAGGTGGTCTCATGGGCTTGTAGATGTCTAGTTTGCTTAAGTGGTCACTATTTCACTCTTCTACTGTGCTACTGTTTTGAGGTCAAGGCCTCAGAGGCCAGGGGACAGGTTTAACAGTGAAGACAGAAACAAAGTAGCTAGCAAAGACCTTTTCTATTTATGTTCTTTGCCATAAAATTCCCTAGCTGTAGAAATATATTTTTCATAGTTTATCATTGGTGGACAAAATGCAGATAGAGGACCTTCTTATCCTTCCTTCCACTGCCAAATTCAGCTACAGTTAAGTTTTACCTTTCCCGATTCCTTCTTTTCATGCTTGGGCGATGTTCATACATTCTCCTTCATAGCGCTTGGCTCACTACAGACCATAATAATTTGGAAACAACTGTCATAAGAAGATATTTTTTAACAAAAATTAATATATTTTATAATTACTTTAATAACTATTCTGTTATAAATTGTTGCAAACTGAGGATATTATTGTTGATTGATGCAATGAATCAAATCCAAGGATCTCTTAACTAAGTCATCTAAAACTTGGAGGCTTGGCATGTTTAATAATACCTCTACTTTGTCAATAAAAGACAGATGTGGAAATCTCGTGTAAGTGTGCTTGTGTGTGTGTTTCCTTTTACTTCACCATCTCACAATGATTTCATAATTTCGGGTGGATTTAGGTACAAACATAATTCACAAAGTAAATGAGGTGAACAGTCAGTATGCGTGTAACTCTCATGAAGTTACATCTGTATAATTATTGACTCCGAGTGAAGGTAATGAATTTGAGCCCAGTGGGGTTGTCTCAAGAGACAGCCTATGATTTGTTGATGTATTGACACTGGTATTGCTTGACTGCTTCCATCTGCATCTCAGTTCAACAGAAGCTTTTCCATGTTTCACTCTGCTCAATTTGTGAAAATCAGAACCAAAACATGTCTGAGTCAAACAATAGAAATGACAGCATGCGATAAAAGAAGGATGAAGAAAGTATTTCCGCTACAGGCAGTTGACAGTAAATACCTATGGTATTTTAGGAAAAACAAACTGTTATGCTATCTTCAGAATCCTGTTCTTTGATTTTTTTTTTTTCTGTGAGATTTCTTCTGATTTGTTTTAATACATCTCCATATTTGAATAGAAGAGTTTTGAGAAAATGGTTGCATGCAAGGTAATTTCATTTTAATTTCTAATTTGTGCTTTCAAGACAATTTCACATGAAATAATGATACATTAGAGTTAACTACAAAACAATAGCAAGAATATGTAGACAGTCATGGACCACTTCAGAAATAAAGTAGGATGTGGGAAGACATTTATACAATATTTTTGACAGTTCTCATATGTGTTCTTCTACACACTTTTCTTTATTTTCCTTTTCATTTTTTCAGTAAAATGAATCTTATACAGGATGAAAAGGTATTTTCTTGAACTTGATGGAATAGATTTGATCTTTTATGTGGAGTCATCTTTTTCATAGTCTTACAGGATATTTTTCTATTTAATTTCTTTCCTTTAGTGGAATACAAACTTTAAAGTCTACTAATTTATAACCAACCTTTCTATCTCTGTTTCTAAAAATCACTTTTCATAAAGAAGTAGAACTGGATGTACATAAGCACTGTATTTTTTCTGTATTTTCTCTTAGGAAAATCAACTCTTCTTAGAATTATTACATTAAAATATTTCTAGCTTAATCCACATTCACAATGTTAAAAGAATTCCTTCACCCCCCCGCAAACTTTCCTCATTTTCACAGGGAGGAGGGAAGAGGGGACCATGAGGAATACATTCCATCCAGATTAACCTTAATTGTGCTCTTTTATTGCTTGGCTGATTTGAACAATACTATTTAAGGAACCCTTGTTCTCTTTACCTGCTAGAAATCCCCATTTGAGCAAAATATTTGAGGCACATATTAGGAATCCCACTGGGGACAGTGAATCATGAGGACCTGAAAAGAATGGCAAAAGGAAATCAGTGTTAATTAGTGTTTTTAAAGAACACTATGACCTGAAATAAAAATGTTATTTTTTTATAAACTTACAAAGAACAGAAATTCTTTTAAATAACTTCTCAGTGGAAATATGCTTAGCAGAAACAATACTTGCCATAAAAATGTTGTAGGAAACTTAACTTAGGTTCTAATTATCATATATAATTACCTTACACACTGATTTTTCTGAAACATTGTATTTCCAAATAATAAAAATTAAAAGTCTGTGATGACACAATGCATCAAAACCAGTTCTTCAGATAGTGTTCAGTTTAGTTATATTGAGATTTTTCACATAAAGTCAAGTTTGATTCCCCCCCCCCAGTATTTTTTTTATTTGGAAACAAAAAGCTTCTGTTGTTCTGAGAAGGAAAGAACACAGAAATATTAACATTTTATTTTTGGACAGGAAGTAGATTATCACTCAAATGTTGCAGCATGCTGGATGAATTAATTGTATTAATTTCTGCAACATCATTAATATTCTTATTTGCCATCATAATATACATTTTCTTGAAAGTATGATGACTTACTAAGCTCTATCTGCCGTTATTTGTCTTATTGTTTCAGAAAGATGCTCTCAGTTCACTTTTCTGGGTATTCTTGTAATTACATTGCACACTGAAATGGCAATTTCTGTCTGAAACTGTGAAAAAACCAGTAAATCTATAGAAAGCTTGAAAGAGCTGACAATGTCATCATTCCATACTAATGAAGAAAAAAAGATATTTTCTTCTCTTTCATTGAAATGAAAATCCATGGGCTGACTATTCTGTTCACTCTAGCTTCATAACTGGGTCAAGCAGAGCTGGACAGGTAGGATGGATCTTTCCTTTCAAGTACTTACTGAGCATTGCAACAAGAAATCCAACTGAAGACGCCATGTCAATAAAGAATTGGTGTGCAATTTTTAAATGTTCTATTGTTTACTGTGATGAAGTGTATCTAATATTAAGTCTCAAGATTTGAGCAGGTAAAATTTGCTGATTTTATAGAAATTGTTTTGGTTTGGATGGGCAGATAGTCATTCACAGTTTTTATTCCCTAGCTGTATCGGTATGCAAGTACACAAAACATAAATACTGACATTTGAAAATTTGTAGTTCTTTTCATGATTCTGTGCACTACTCTGATATTAATTTATATGAACTTTTGTAAAAAGTATCTGTTAGCATCAATACTTTCAGAAAGAAAAAATAATGCAAACACTTCAAAAGAAATTAATTTCAAAATTAAGTGTATATCCACTATAACTTGCTTATGGTATTTGTTTAATACTAAAAATTTATATTTTTTAAAAAAATGCAACCTTCCAGTTTCTTTGTTTGTTTGTGCTTTGGCTATAAAATCACTCAATAAAGGATCCATATGAAAAGAATTCTAGCAAAAATATGTAGTTATTATTTGGTCCACAGTCCACAGTTCACATGCCTGATAAACAGACGATGCTCAAATAATCATCTTTATATAATTTCCTTGTTAAACCTATTCCTTTGTAATAGCCAATGTTTGAACTGCTGGGTAGACACATCATCAGACGGTGTGCAGTAGGCCTTCAATATAAACATCTGAGAGACAAAACTCAAACACTTTTTATATTTTAGCAAAAAAATTGGATGACAATCAGAGTGAGTATTACTGGAGGGCAAAGTGTCAGGAAATCAATCAGCAGATGGGCAGATAAAATGATGGTGGAATGGTATCACCTATCAGATGAGGCTGTGAAGTAATGATCAAACAAGGCTAGAGAAAGATAGAATAGATGTGGAGAATGCTTCTGTCACTGGCTCCCCCAAATGGCTTACAGTACGTGACATAAATCTGCTAAAGAAAAAAAAATTGACTGTGTTGTAGGAAAAATGAGACTACAAACAAAGTTTCAGTACCGTATTGGATGGTATTGCAATATATGTTGTCTCATTTGCCAAGATTATCTTCAATAGGTGAACGTAACATTATTTTAAATACTACATAGTCTCAAACGTATGGAATGCATTACATGACGCAGGTCATTAATGCAAAGAAAATGAAAAAAAAATTGCAGTGTTTCTCTTAGATTATGTGTTATTTCACTGGTTTTCTTCGGATAATTTTATTATAATAGAACTCGACACATGAAGATTTGTCTTGAAGTATGTTTCATCCAATATTTTAGGGGTTTTTAGTAAATGCAAAGTCCACCAATGGATTGGTGAATACTGTATGCTTCATAACTGTTTGAAAAAAAAATTAAAAAGTAATAATATACTGTAATTCCTATTTAATGGAATGTCTATCACAAACAAAATTAAAATGTGCCTCAGTTAGGTTGCAAGGTTGTAATCTACTCTATAATTTATACAGCTCAGAGTCTTCAAAAAAATTGTGCAGCTACTCTTTTGGACTATGTATAATTATGTTCAGTGTAACTCAGTTTTACATTTTTCAAGTCAGGGATTTCAAATATACGATTTAAACAATTCTATGGTATTTTTTCCAATAATTTTTAGGTATGAAAATGCCTTTAAGATCATTAAGGCCACCCATTAAGCCAGCACTGCCATGTCACCATGAAACCATGTCCCTCAGCACCACATCTACATTTCATTTAAATACATCCAGGGATGGCGACTCAACCACTTCCCTGGGCAACTTGTTCCTGTACTTGATAACCCTTTTGGTGAATAAATTTTTGTTAATATCCAAACTAAACCTCACATAGTACAATTTGAGACTATTCCCTCTTGTCCTATCACTTGTCATTACCCTTATATTCGTTAGTTTAGTGTTTAACATAGTTATCCAGAATATGAAGATATCTACGTGTTCCTCATCTTCAATATGTTGGCCACCATGATGTAAAGCATTCTGGGAGTGGGAGCTTTGTTAAGAGCTGATTTGGAATAGTTAACTACTTAACTATAAAAAAATATGGCGTCAGGTCTAACAGAGCAGTCCCATAAAAACCGGTTGACCTTGAGTCACACCCAAAATGCAAGCGATCCTGCTTGGTATTTTGTTCCTACTTTGCAAAACCCTGAACTCCACCATCTTGTGGTCGCTGTAGCCAAGGTTGCCCTCAACCTTCACCACTTCAACCAGACCCTTCTTGTTAGTCAGCACAAGATCCAAAAGCATTCCTCTCCTTGTTGGCTCATCTACCATTTGCATCAAGAAGTTGTCATCAATGCCCTATAGGACCCTCCTGGACTGTGGACAGCTGGCTGTGTAGCCCTTCCAGCAAATATCTGTGTAGTTGCAATCCCCCATGAGAACCAGGGCCTGTGACTGAGAGGCTGCTGTCAGCTGCCTATAGAAGGCCTCATCAACTGCTTCATCCTGATCAGGTGGTCTGGAATAGATACCCACAACAGCATCACCTTAATTCTTACCCAGAATATCTCAACTTGTTCCTCATCTGTCCCTGGACAAAACTCAATACAATTCAGTTGCTCTCTCATGTGAAGAGCAACTCTACCACCCCACCTTTTTGGCCTCTCTTTCCTGAAAAGGACATAACCATTCATGACCACATTCCAGTCATGTAAGCTGTCCCACCATGTCTCTGTTATCATGATGACATTGTAACCCCTTGACCACACACAGATTTCTAACTCCTCCTGTTTGCTTCCCATGCTGCGTGTGTTTGCGTAGAGGCACTTAGCTGGGCTGTCAGCTGCATCACCTTCTTTGTGGAATATGCCTTAAATCTCTTCAGGTGTTCTATTGAAGTTTTTCTGTAGCTTCCTGCTACCTCAGGAGCCCCGGGTTCATTTTTGTAAGAATTTAGGTGTGCTGCTGCACCCCCACTTCAACACAGAGTAACTGATTGAAGGCCTTTGGTAGCACTCTGCCCCTCTAACCCTGGTGCGTCATCACACAGCTTGTCATGGACAAGCCTGATATTGTTATCCCACTCCCCCTTCACAAGTAGTTTAAAGCCCTATCGATCCGCCCAGAAATCTCTTGGGCAAAGACCCTCTTCCCTCTTTGGGAAAGATGTTTCTTTATTGAAGTTTCCTTACTGAAGACTTCAGTAAGAAAGTTTAATGATAACCTGGCAATTAATGCATTTTTCTGGGAGTTGGCCTCAAATTCTGTCAGAGGACAACATTCAGCTGGAAACTTTAATACCCTGGCTAGGGACCCTGCACAGTACTTATTAGGTGAATAAAAACAGAAAATATGCTTTCTTCTTCCCTGAAAATGTAGTTCATACCCTCGTATTTTTCTGCTGAAAGCCATATCAAAAGACAAAAATCCTGTTCTAAGGAGGAAAGACTATAGAATATAAGAAAAAAAAATTCAATACCTAACATGTTAACTTAGAACTGTGTATGATTTTAAATTAGTATAAGGGTTTGATATATTTTGGCTTGAATTATTGACCACTTGGAAATGCTGTCATTTATTAACTGATAGTTATCTTTATTTGGCAGTGGTTTATGCATTTATTAGGAAAAAAAAATGTGAAGTTTCCTGCTGTTTCTCCTTCAGCTATAACACAACAGCTGTTTGGAGGAATATCTGTAGCTTGAAAGAGTAGTATAGAGGAGCTGCCTCAGGCTTGGCTCATTGCCTCCATGCTTGGAATGTCTCTTGCAGCTCTTTTGTTAATGAGGGCCTGAGGAAGTTGACAGGAATAATCAGAGAAACACGAAATACGGGTTTATCTTAAAGAAAAATAAATTGGTATTATTACCTGATAAATCTGTTTTTCTTCAGAAAAATGCAATAGGTCAGTAACAATTTGTTTTGGTGCTAAAGATATGCTTGAAATATATTATAAAAGAGAACAAATTGATGTGTCTGGTCATTTAGAAAATCATCTTTGATTTTTCGTTTGCCATTGATAAGAGTATTATTAATATGTAGACAGGATAGTGTTCTGTAATAAATATACTGAAAATATATACATGTTCATGGTGTTTTACAGATAATGAGGAGCAATCTGTAGGATGTAGTTGGAAGAGACAAGAAGGGCATTTTGAATCAGTAAAAAGACTCATGGTAACTTCATATCTGTAGCATACTCTCCACTTTGATATATGAATTAGCTAGAAGTGTGAGGGTTTTGTTTGTTCATTTGTTTTCTTTCCAGAGAAAAAGCTCCTATCATAATCACATGGAAAACAGTTTTTGTTTTTCAATACTACTAGATGGCTTTCTGGAACAATGATGGATCATGTGTCTCATTATCCTTTGGGAATACTCAGATTTGGAAGTCAAATGAACAGTGTTCAACTTCAGATTTTTATGAGTCAGAACTGAAAGAACAGGTACCTTGAACTGTATGTATGCAGGAATGTCTTTGTTTTTTAAAGTTTTGAGTTTTCTACTAGAGGAAGCATTTGGAGTTCCCATAATGAAGTTCCCCCATATTTGGGTCATGTGCCAAGACACAGAAGTAATGTTGGTCTTGAGGAAAGGACAAGATTTTCCTTAATCTCTTGTCAAGGTAAATTTGCCAACAATCTCCAGATCTACAACCCCTCTTTGCTGTTGAACATCATTTGAAGGAGAACTTGAGACATCTGTGTGATGTTTGCTTCCATCCTCTCAGCATTCCAAACAGTGAAAAGTGGGATTTTGAGATGGAAGGACTAAGTGTTTCACTTCTGTCGTTTCTTATGATACAAAATATTAATTAGCAGGTCAAAACTGCTTTCAACAGGCTGTGTGCACCTGCTACCTTAGAAGCAAGCTCCAGTTTCTGTTGCCTTGGAAAAAATAGTTTCTGAATTTTATTGTAGAGTGCTGGTGCTTTCAGTGGAAAGTTAGTAAGACTGACAGCACTTCTAGTGCTTGGAAAAAAATATGCAAGCTGTTCAAGGATGTATAAAAATGCAGATTGACATAAATTGAGTCAATATTAAAGAAACCATTCATGCGAAGCAAACAGTAATGCAATGATAAACAATAGAGTGAATATAGGGAAATGACTATTTTCTTGACAGTGAGTCACATCATTCTTTTTTAGCTGTTTGAATGTTAGTGCAGATGCTATTAAACATGTGAATTTTGGACATAAATTCAAAACAAACACACTTCCTGCAGAGCAAGCGAAAAATTAAACCCAAACTGCGTCACTTTGAATGGCTTGAAGTATGACACAGATAAATTATTCTGATCACTAGATGAATAGAAATTGATTTGTAGGGTCTCAGAATGTCTGCTGTTTCATTCTCCTTATCAGGTAGAAAGGAGACACATGAATTGGGCATAAGGGTAGGAGCTCAACTCACAAAATTTACAGCTGATTGGATCTGAAGTATTTTTCAAGGCTTTCACTTTTTGCTGTATAACTCTCTGAAGTCCGCTAAATACCTTTTGTTTCTTGGCACTAAATTTCACTGATAGTTTTATTGCCAAATGGCATCCATTGTATCCCTTGTGGTGCTGTGATCACTTTTAGCATCTTAGCAGATCTTTCCACTTTCCACTTGTCCTCCTTAAGACTGGTCCATACATTTCACAGTAGCCACCAAAATTCTGGAAGGTATTAAAAGGCTTTCTAACTTAAGGATCAAGAAAGTCCTTTCAAAAAAATTACTGCTCTTTTTAACCTTGTATTTTCCAAAGATTCTAAGGACATGTTGGAAAAGACTTACTTTAAACTGTCATACAATGAGTCTGGTACTTGTCTAATTTAGAAAGCTTTTCAGTTTTCTAAAAGGAGTAAGAAAGTATTTTTTTTCTTCTGTATTTTGTATAGTTCTTTGCCACCAGTGTATTTGATATCTTCCTGAAAGGTGATAGTCGAACCCACCAGCTCTTCACAATCAGTTTAGTTTAGGCAGGCATGAATAATCTTCGTAATATAAGCTTATTTTGTTACTTTGCAATTTTCTCTTATTTTCCAAACCACTTTGATGCAGAACATCATGGGCTGTTAATATTTTAGTGAAAACAATATTTAATTATATTCTGCTGCAAAACCTGTTGACTTTATTTGTACTATTTCTTATCTCTTAGGTTCTCTTTTAAAGAAATTCACCTCTGTCATCATGTCAGCTTAGCTTTATATAAATATTTTGTAAAGTATTCCATCACATTTCTTTACTCCACTACTGACCTCATCTTCTACGATGAAAAAACTAAAATAGTTTCTCATTGGTGTCTTTTTTTGTTTGTTTGTTTGTATTTCCTACTGGTAACATGTATCTTAAACTCTTGATAAACATTGTGGTTATAAAACATATTGCTGTGATACAGTTCAGATTTTTAAAGCTAAGTTAGATGTTAGATTTCCATGGTTAAAGTCAAACTACAATTAAGTAATAAGAATGACTGCACATTTACAAGGACTTTGTGTGTTGTTATGATATGAAAATTCTTTAATCACACTTGACAGTCGATGAGACATATATGGTCTTTCACCATTGAGCTGCATCCTGCCTAATATGATCCGATTATTTCATGGGAAAAAATGGCTACAGGGCAATCATAAATGAAACCCTCATGTGTAGTTTGAAATTCCTTCCATTTATCTGGATCTCAACTTTTATGTAATCTCAGGTGTCCTTCTGATTATTAAAAATGAGGGAAAATGAGGGAGGGAAAAGAGAGTATTACCGTTCATAGCTTAAAGGTGAGAAAATTATGTACAGTGATTGCCCTGTCTAATAACAGTAATTAGATCTACGGTAAATCCAGTACCAGAATCCAGACTTCTAGCTCTCTGAAGCCACTTTTAGGTATTATAAAAAAAACCCAACCCAACAAAACTGCTTGTGTCAGTTAGATCAAAGAAGCTGGATTTATATATGACAGAACATTTCAAAAGTGTAATGAGAGCAGAAATAATTCTCTCCCTGTTAAATTATTAATACTGAGAAATTAGGTAGGCAGGAAATCATAAAAAGACAGAGTTCTCTTGGAAAACCATCTCAGCCACATTCTACATCCTCTCTCTCTTACTATTACGCTAATAACACATCATTTAGTGCATTAAGCTTTACATTTAACAAACAGCAACGGAAATTTTACTTCCTGTACAGAATGGCCAAGGCAGTAGTGTAAGAGAAACATTGTCAGAAAACTTCCTCAATTTCCTGAGTGCTGCCTGTCTCAGTTGTATAATAAAACAAGGTTTGAATTGTTTTTTCCATCCTCAAATAAATGCTTCTCCTGTGCTGGTGAGAAGGTAAAAGAAATTAAGTGCTGAAAAAAAATGTTAGGCTATTACAGTGAGCCTGTTTTCCTTGAGGGCATGTAGTGTGTATGATGAAAGAAGCTGGCTTAACTTTTCCTCTTCCGGGTGCTTCCAAACTCATATCTGGAGGCCTGATATCCAGGACACCACAGCAAGCTCCTAAAAAGAATGAATAATCCTCATACATGATTGCTAGGGGTAGAAAGGACTGTTCAGTACACCTCAGCCTCTGTATGGTGCTCTTGCTAGAATCCCTAGTTTGACATTCATTGTATATTTTTTGCTGTTGACTGAAGTAACTTGCCATAGTCTTATGGTATAAACTTAAGCTAGCCAAAGGTTTACAACTGGATAACAAAGGTTATCCAGTTTGCCGATGCTACATGTAGCAGGAATCTGTACAGGTCTTATGAAAAATAAAACAGGAACTCAGGCATATATGCTTTTCATGTTTAAATTAAGTACAATGAATAAGTCACATGCAATTGATCTATACACAAATTTCAAACCTGCTATGCATGAACTGCCCAAACCTTCAGCATATTGCTTTCACCTCTGTACTGAAAATTCCTGCTGCGATCATGCTTTTTTAAATTCCCTAAAAACAAAAAAAAGAAAAAAAAAAGTCTGTGTAGCATAAGTCCTATGACATGACAACATTTTGCATAAAATTCATGTAATACTTAGCAGTGGAAGGTAGCTGGAGTAATCATGTGTTTTGGATGAGTATCTCTGTACCCTAACTTGCACTGTAGCTGATGTTACAGTCCAATGAAACAGAAATTTTAAGTCTCATCATAGTGGGTGAAAACAAAAGTTAATTTTTAAAATTTATTGCTAGTAATAAGCTTCCCAGTAGAAGACAGTACATTCTGCTCACCATCACAGTGGGTTTTGTAATGCTACTATGAAAACCACAATGTAGTTTCTTCCAGTATGATGCTAATACACGTAGCTTCAGCACTTAATGGAAGAGAATAATAGGACAGATTTTGCAAAAGCTTATAAGGTTCTGGAGTGACTGCATTCTGTGTCCCTAGCAGAAAATTACCCTAGGGCTGACAGATGTGAGATAATCTGTACTGTGCTTTATTTTTTCCAAATCTATTTCACAGAAGTTTTGATAGTAATAAATTCTTGGTGTAATTCTATGTTCTGGATNTTTTATTTTTTTTTTACATCAAGACCACTGCACACACAGTTTCCTAAGTATTGTGTTGTCTTAAAGTATATAGAAATATCTTCCTAGAGTATTACATTGTATGAAATTAGGTGGACAAGTCCCTGTATTTTCTTTCATGAAATTTCCATGGGACGATGAATGATTACACAATTTCTGTTTTGACAAGACTAACTATAAGAGGTTTAAATGAGGAAACACAGTACTGACTCATCAGCAGGTACAGGCAGAAGAAAATCAACTTTTCAAATTCCATGCTTGTCTCACATGAACTTCTTGTTTCTTCCCTGAACTTTACCCAGCCTACTCTCTGCACCCTTGCACTCTTTCTAATCACCAGCCTCTCCCATTACTTATACTTCAACAGAGATAATAGTAGAGGCCCAACTTCCCTAATTTCCTTCCAGCATCACTTTTCCAATACTGTCATCTTTTCTACTGCAGTTCAATGATTTGTAAAATGATATTTTAAATCAGATTATTCTAAAATTGCTAAACTCTGTAAACTATTATAAGAGTATTGAATTTCTTGAATGTTTGCTGGGGAATGATGCTATGGATTATTCATACCACATTTAAGCAGTTTATCATCATCAAAATACGATGCTTGTTTGAAGATATGTATTTTTTCTCTCCCCTTCCCCTTGTAAGTGTTCTTTTGAGGCAGAAGATGCATTTCTTAGGGCTTGTTTGGAATTTTACTTGTTGTCATCCTTCCACTAACCTGTTGTGATCACGGATCTTTCTAGTAGCCATTTGAGTTAAAGATTCTAATGCAAAAGCTTCAGATAGAATAATAGAATCATTTTGGCTGGAAAAGACCTCTAAGATCACTGAGTCCAACCATTAACCTAACACTACCAAGCCCACCACAAAAACATGTCCCTAAGCACCTCATCTACATGTCTTTTAAATACGTCCATGGATGGTGACTTTACCACTTCCCTGGGCAGCCTTTTCCACTGCTTAACAACCCTTTCAGAAGAAGTTTTTCCTAACATCCAACCTAAACCTCCCCTGGTGCAACTTGTGACATTTGGGAAGCAACTACTCAGCCTTCTTTATGAGAAGAAATACTGGTAAGTAAATGCCGATGATTATTATCTGAAAGAGCTTATTTCACACTAATTTTAGGCAACTTCCAAAAATACTATATGAAAAAAATGTAAGAATGACTGAACATCAGATACTATTCATTCTCATAATAGAAGCTATGAAAGGTATACAAAATCTATATATTATCAAACTGCAATGTGTAAAAACAATACATCCATGTTTGTGGGAAAAAAGGGAATATTTTCCCAGATGCTGTTTATGCCCGCTGCCTAACCAAGGAAGCAGATATTTACAAAGACCTGTAATTTGTACCTTTTCAATCTGCAGAGTGATTGCAGTGTGGAAATGGATTTTCTGTTTTATTAAACATAAAGGAATAGTTGGGATTTTTTCCTATTAGCAATAAATTGTTGTTATTGTTTATTAACTTGCAAATGTTCATAACCAAATGGCCTAATTAGACTCAGAAAAAAGCTCATTGTGTTTCCATTTAAATGGCTTGAGAAAAACTACTAATGGGAATGCAGTTTTGTAAACACTGCAAATAACACAAATGCACTAAATTAATTTCTATACTGTATCATAAATATACAGGTCATATAGTTAGATATGCTGTAAGTAAGTGCCAACAAACGTTAACAGTCTTTTAATAAAGGCAGTTATAAAATGACTATTCCAAATAAAATATGCCGTTTTATTTTTCTAAGCTGTGGGTTATTGGTTCATTTGTTGATTGTTGCATGCATTCATGAAAGTTCAGAGGAAAACAAATCTACTCTTTTGCCTGATATCTTCCTTTTTTTTTTTTTTTTTATATAGTAGGCATTTAAAAGTTACCTAATGGCTGTTTACAGAATCTGTATTATTCTTGCACATATTACCTTTTACATCTGACAAACTGGATTTTGTAAAAAAAACAAACCCAAAACATAATTTGTCTTGGGAAGATGGGATTGTAAAAAATGTAAATATCAGTCTAAGTGGTTTTTTGTTGCCATTCTTTCTAGAAACGTCTAATAGTACACATATTACACAGGGGGGTTGGAACTAGATGATCTTTAAGATCCCTTCCAACCCAAACCATTCTATGATTCTGTGTTAAGAATAACATTCTTAAGCATGCAGAAGGAAAAAACATTTCAAAGTCTGACATTTTCTGAAAAATTTACCCTAAAGCACTTTGGTTATCTTGCACAGTCCGATTTTACGCAAGGTCCCTGAATTAGCACCAGGTTTGGAACTAGAGACATTGCATTGTTATGACACACAGAAACTCTCAACTTGGTGCTGAGTGCATCAGTGTTATCTTCAGTAACAGCACACTACTTCTTTCTCCCACAGAGACTTACCAGCTCGCCTGCCCAACTGCTTCACCACGTTTGCATAGGTTGGTCCTGTAATAACTTTCCTCTATTGTGTTGGAAAAAACATATGCAGATTATGTCACCCACATCTGACAGCCTCAGAAAGTCTGGTGAAACTGCCCACTCCTAATTGCTCAGTTATACTATCTCAAGAATAAAATAATAAGTAACTAATTTAGAAGTATAAAATAACTTTGCATAGCTCTATACTGGACCAGAATGAATTTGAGTGAAGGACTGGTAAGTTACAAAGGGGTGGGTGGCTCCATTCTTCAATTAGCTGTGAGCCAAGTTATTTTTACATTATCATTTTCCTTCTCTCTTGGAGCATTTCCACTAGCAAATTTGTTTCTTATTTGTGTGAAAAAGACATCGTTGCCTAGTCTATGTTTTGTTCTGGCCTGATCTGATCCAGGTGGAGTTCAAGGGTGTAGAGGAGAAAGGTTTTGGTGTTTCAAAAAAATGTTGGTTCTATCATGGTTATATTGAGGAGCAACAGATTGTTATTTTATGGAAGTTCAGTAGCAGTTTTCTGTTTCACTTGAGCTGTGTATATGTTTTGTAGATAAACAAAAGCCTGATGTTTCTGATAAACTAAACTGCAGATCTACTAATTAAACAGAGTTAGTTATAAAGCCTAATACATAAGCAGTTTATAGATAAAGAAGCAGGGAGGCTGACGGTTTTGATCTATGACAGAAAGACTTATTTTCATTAGAAGGACTTCACAAGGCTGATCTAACTTGCTGCACTGTAATAGACCTAAAGCCCTTCTAATCAAACTTTTGTTATGACATTTGTTTTGCGTTTCCCCAACATCTTTTTTGCTACCTGTGGTACCTTAGAAGAAGGTTTCTCCTGCCTGCTCCCAAAACTTCAGACCTATTCAGACTTCAGGCTATTTAGGTGAAGAGTCTTCTAATGGGCAGACTATTACTAAGCAACGTCACCAGTACATTGCAGGCATAAAGTGGAGCAGCAACTGTTTCTGTTTCTTTAACAGTGAAATTACAAAACTTCTGAGAGGTACTGCACCTTGGTGTTGTTGACTATGCTCTTTGTCTAGCCTGTTTTATTTAGTAGATTTTTAATAAAATGTCATCATAGACATTATTCAGTGTACAAATGTAATCTGTCACACAGCTTTGCATTGATTGCAAAATTATACAGCTTAGTCAGCTGTATAACCAAGATGTAGCATCAAGTGAAATGTGCATGAAAGATACAGATCAAAAACAGGTGTGAGGAGGAAAACAATGAGATAATAGCAAGCTCAGGTGACACTGTGTTATGTAAAACAGAATTTTTGTCCGAATAAGAAACAAAATAAATGGAACAAGAAGGACTGCTGAGTAAAATAGGTGGCGATGGAGGCTGGGAGGACAGAAAGGAGACATTGAATGTCAAGACACAGAAACCAAGGGGTGCAATAGATAAGTATAAAAGAAAATTAAGACTACTTTTCTGATTAATCATGGGATCATGGTTAAAACAATGATTCATCTCTCATGACCCTGCAAGTAGAGTATTGAGCCTATGTTGGTTTAATACAGCATAGAGCTCCTCCCTTTATTTCCTTAGGCTCATTTACAGCCAAAGTGAGGTAGATGCAGCAGTGAGGGGCAGACTCAAATTCTCTGTTTGCTCATGTTGAGAAGTGTGCAACAGGACAAGCAGTGCAGTGACACATAAAATATGTAACCCAGATATAGAACAGTCCATTACCTTCCTTTAGGTACCTCCCAGGTGGCTGTGTTACATTTTAAGTTCATCAATCAACGCAGCTAAGGACTTCATTCTTCTGCGTAGTATCTGTTCTGGGAATTGCAGCTCCTATGCCCTACAGACCCTTAAGTAGTCACTCGTGTAGGGAGGATTTTTTTTTTTTGTTACTCATTGTATTACTATAGAAGAAAGTGATCTGTGCTTGCTGCAAGATCAAAGCAAACAGCACTTTTACAATTTCTGTATCTTCACTATACCTTCCTTTTCAGAACACTATCTTTTAATTACTCATAAGGTAGTTAGGGAGAGGGAAGGAAATGCACCAATTGTGCATTAGTTATAAATATTGGGAATGTTATTAGATTGATTTGAAACTGTATGCTCACTTTGAGAGATCAGCAGCAATGCTTAATATAAATAAGCTTGAAAAATTATGTTCATCACAATGCTGTAGTTCTTTGTTCTGTGATTTCTGCTTCATGGCACCAAATCAATGGTTTCTTAATCATGAAACCCTATTATATACTTTTTTACAATATTTTGATGATATAGTGCTTTCTGGGAGGGAATGAAGACTTGACACAGTTTCTTCTTCCTAAAGATATGATTCAGCTTTCACAAAGAAGTGTAAAAATTCCATAATTATCTTGTTAAAATTTTGTGACAGGAATTAAAAAGCAAGTGGCTATCACAGTATCAAAAAGCTCTGAGTTACAAGCATAGGGCTTGTAATTTCAGGATAAAAACATAACTCATCTTTGGGTTTGTCTGTTTTCAAACTGTGTCATCTATATCACTAAATACAGTGTATACATTTTAGACAGACAATTATTTTAAAACTTCATCTTGAAGAAAAAATGCCTTTTGTGTTTCTTCTGCCTATAATATTTCTTCTGAAAATGACAGTGCAATTTTAAGTATATTTTAAAAAAATAATTATAATCCTTGATTGTGCAGCTTTCAAAACAGATGAGTTTCCTAGATTAAACTCTTCAGTAATTCCCCCATAATTTTTATTTTAAATGTGCTTAATTTATAAAGGTCTGTTTAGTTTGAATTATTTATAATGATGAGATGAATATTTATGGTGAAAAAAAAAGTTGGTTTGGTATGTCAATTACTATTAAAGAGTTTACAGGAAATACTTAATATATACTGATAACAGGTAGAGTTTAGCATGACTGCTAAAAGTTCTCCCTGGGAAATAACAGAAAGGTCTTGATTTGTAGACCTTAGCATTAGATCATAGTAGTCAGTTGAATGAAGAAATTGATTTATTATAACAGTGTGAATCTGACACACAAAGAAACTGTACATAAAGTACTTTCCCCCTTAAGTCATCTCATTCAACACTACTTCAGAGTCCCAGTACGATACATGTTGCAGGATGCACTTTTACTGAGGCTGGCAGTTTTACAGCAATTAGGAAGGATTGGGTTGTCTATGATGCTAAGAGATGTTCAGACTCAATACCAGCTGGTGCCAGAGTGGATACTTTCTATTGACAGATCTATGCCTTTTAGGTACATTTAACAAAAATGATTAAGTGCTAAAAAACATGATATGACAGAAACATATTTCTGTTATCACAGTTTCTCAAGAGAGTTGTTTTAGGCTTTTTTTGATTTGTAGTACGTAGTAAATTCATAAGGCTGCTGGGAGCCTG
>VWZY01006110.1:33657-105165 GCA_013399075.1 Chloroceryle aenea | reverse complement strand
TTTATATCTTTTTAAAATTACATATTTTAATTATTTAACAGATTATTATTAATGAAACATATGCCTGCCCAAAGAATACTAATGTTTTCCTCACAGTTCTGAAAGGTGTTTTTAGTAATCCCAGGCAGAATTTATTGTTTTGTTAATACAAACAAATAAATCAGTTGGTACAAATACAAGTATTTCTTACCATTTTTATCTTTAAAGAAATATTTTAATACAAGGAAGTGTTTAGTTCTTACTACACAAGGAACTACACACATAAATCCATACAAATGTGATAAGCAGTCCCAGATGCTACTGACCTGGGAAATTCCTTTTGATCTGTTTATGTTAATGAGAAAAATTAGTTTTATTTATTTCTTCTTCTCTTGCAAGACCTACCTGGGAAGCACAACAATGAGACTGGGTTGAGATCTTTTTCTTTGTCCTGAACTATCAGCAGAACCACTCAATTCCAATCCAACTGACAAATTCTACTTTGTGTTAACTTCCCTTCAAATCTGTTGTGGGCAGGATGGTGGCATGAATGAAAGAAAGAATGAGATTTGTCCAGCGGTGATGCTACATATATAAGAAGGAAAAGGTCTGGACTTTCTGATGGGAAGCAAGGACAGGAATCATAAACATACGCTTTCACATATGTTTTGGTGGTTTGAGGGGGAAATTACAGCAGTGAAATATTTGAAGTCATTTTCAGAGCTTGATGAATTTTTAAGGGGGTAGAAGGAGATACTTAGAAAAGGAAAAATATTCAACTTTGCAAAGATAACTCTCCATTTCTCAAAATCATATTTGTTTAATTCCCATATTAATTGCCATATTAGTTAATTGCCATATTAATTTGAGGTAGGTGACAGGTGTTTTTAATGTTTTTCTCCTAAGCCTTTTACAAGCATACAAAGTGGCAAGTTTTGATGTAAATATATAACCCATCCTTTTTTATTTTATTTTTTCCTGTTTTGAAGTTAGGTTTAGTATTAAATATGTAACTGACATATCATAACAAACATTATCATAATTAAAAAAATATTTTTACTGCTGTGTCACTGTAACTTAATAGGATATATGGAATAAATGGGTTACATTTGTAAAGACAATTCCAGTGGTATTTGAACAGATAAATTGGAGTGACATGGAGAAGAATCTTAAGTTGTCTCTGTATTCTATATTTTCTAGCACCATGCATTTTGGGAAGATTTAAAAGCCTGAATATCTATAGCACTGCCATAAAATAAATAACCTATTAAAAAAAAAGAATATTATAAAGTGTCACATAAAAAACCTTTATCACAGATGGCACTTATCCTACTTTTATTTATTTATTTATTTATTTTCTGTAGTGTATCCTTTTCATTAAAAACTGAACTAGAATGGGAAGGATCAAAGGTATTAGGACATGATCATGTAATTGAGCTATTCAGTTGTGTATTTTATAGGAAAAGAGACAAGAGTTTAAGCAGGTTCAATTTTCTTCACATTGAGAATATTATTGTATTCTGCTCGTGCTGCTAAAGGAGCAGAGTAGCTGTGTTTTATTATACAAGTGTTCCTGAGCCTATGTTGTATTTTCAGTTTTCTTTTATTTAAACTGTATAAATGCCTACAACATGTTTTATAGATAGCAGAAACCACTTTTTGTCAGGGAATATGAACCCCTCGCTCCAAAGATAAAACTGCACAGTGCCCTGTAAATAATTTTCTGTTTCATTATTAATTGACTACACTTTTCTTCTGTACTTTGTAACTTGATGTCAGGGTAAGGTTTTAAATCACGCTTCAGACTGTTAAGTCAAGTCTAGGATTTGCTAGGTAAAACTGGATCTTTGAAAACAATAACCAAAGGCAGGAAGGTGAAAAAATGGTGAGAAGGAAAGAAAGTTCCACTGATTGAAAAATTAAGGGAAATTTTAATTTATGTTAATTTGTAGTGAGAGTAATGAAAAAGTACTCTCTGCTATGCTATAAAAGATACAACTTCTAATGATCTATAAAAAAATAATATCAGAATTAAAATGAGAGAAGAGGAATGGTAGCAGGAGAAAAGATGAATTATTGTTGTTAACGTGGTACAAAATCTGAAGGCACAAAGTTCTTGTATGACATGGACCAACATAGGAGAAGCAACTGTAATGAAAGCTGAAACTTTAACATTTACAGGTGCATATCAAAAAAGGAGCATATTGGAGCAGACAGCTCAAGTGTGGCAGTGACTGGACTATAATGAATAATGTATTGCTTATATGAATATTTCTTGCTTAAAGCATGTGTTATTACAGAACAAAGTGTCACAAATCAGTGTAGAATTTTTATTCTTTCAAAGAATGAATTAAAGAACTGTTCCTATATGCAGGAGCTGCCAGGGAATATTCCAGTGAAATGAAACTCTCAGTAGCCTTTGTGTAATATGTTCCTTCTTGACATCAAAACCCAATCAATATATGGTTGTCTAGGCTCTTGCTCTTTTCTCTTACCTGTTTCAAGTGCTTGCTTCAAAACCCTTCACAATCCTTCCTGTCTACATTCATGCTTTGAATTTGTGCCCCATTTTGAAGTTTTGGGTTTTTTTCTGGATAGGTACAGGAAGCAGTACAAGGAGACATGACTTTCAGACATGAGAGGTTCATTTTTGCTCAGTTGCAGCCACATAAATGTTTAATTTCTACTCTACCTAATTGTATAAGTTCAGCTACAAGAGGGGGAAGATTGTACTCCTCTAGTTTATTGAAGACAACTGTCTTTAATAAGCTGCCTTGTGGAAGGATCTGTTTTTCTCCATGGATTCGGACATAGGAATCTCTCACGACTTGCTCAGACTGGATATCTGTGTGTCTCAGGACAGCAGAATCCTAAGGGATCTTAATTAAAATGAAAAGAGCATCTCATTGGTATTGGAAGTTGAAGCCTGATGTTTGGCTGCCTTGTGGTGGCAGGACATGTTTAGGAGAATGTTGCTGCTGCTGGTTTCCTGAGTGGGACAGCAGAGGGGAAGTTGCAGAAAATCTCAGACATATTCCTAGGATTTTAGCCAATGTCTGACCCACTGTTTTATACTCAAAGTAATTATTTCATGAGAACACATAAAATTAAACTGATCTATTCCCTAAAGGTCTCATAATTAAGAATGCTTTGTACAAAATTTAAAAAAAAAAAACCCACAAAATTTGCAGACCCTAATTCTTTCAAACTGGCACTATACCAGGATCATACCTAAGCTGCAGTGGACTACTGTTTTCAGTTGCTTACTAATGCACAAGACAAATACCTTCACTTCTACTGCCTCTTTTCTCATATTCTTCAATGCTGATTTAGAACAGAGTTCAAACAAAAAATACTTCCTCCTGGCAGGAGTTTAAGTTAAGTGGGAAAACCCCCAAATTGTTGTGTATTAAAATAATTTTAAAATTTGGAAAATATTTCTGCTAGTCATGTTCATGAGTCTATCAGTCTTTGTACATAGTCTTCCAGCACTGCTGGACAAGCCCACTAGGACAGTTCTAACTGGGGAACTGTCTTCATTACTATGTACTTTGCATGTTTCATGTTTAAATAAAATAGTCTAGGTTTTCCTCTCCTGAAAGAATTCTAAATGCTGCCTAGCTGGCAGTCTTGTTATTAACATAATTTGCAGAATACATACTTCAGTTTACTGTAGTGTAAGGTACTTTTTAAAATCATAGGTAGTGTTCCATTAATTATTAGATAGCAAGCCATTTTTAACAATTTTACAAAGACAGTAAGATAATATGAGATTATATTAATACTTTATATTGATATCTACTCACAGCCATGAGTAGACATGTTATCAAAATGTATAAATAATATCAAAACAACACAAAGTGAAATCATGCAACTCTGCAAAGGAAATGTTAAGATTCTAAGGGTACTGGTTTTGTGCAGTTCTTTTAATTGTATAAATTCCATTTTGCAGATTTTGTTCTGATTTAGAACACTAGCAATTTTTTTTAAGGTTTTTTTTTTAAGGATAAGAGTATAAATCTTGATTCTTTTCAGTCAGATTTAGATGATGTTAGCACCTCATATGTTCATAGATGCATTGTGTTAGGCAGTCTTTAGGCAAAAGAATGATCCAAGCAGTTATAATATGCAATATTGGACAGTTACTGGACAGTGCCTAACACCTTAATCTCAGAAAGTTTAAGAATGCAACAGCTAGAATCCTGCTGAGTGTTACATAGTTTTGTGTCTCTGCAGAGGAGAATGGGATTTTTGTTGTTGTTGTTTGCTTTTATTAGTCCTTTGTTGATAGTGTCTATTGTGAATCATTCCTGTTAGATACTTACTATTTAAAGTATGCTTGTATGTGTCTAGCTCATAGTTTTGCCTCAGGATAACTTGATACTATATTGGTTGTACGGTCGAGGGTGTTCAATATTTCATATATCAGAAGAAAAGTTAAAGCTATACCAGCAGCAAAAGCATTAGAGGGGTTTGTGCAGCTTTTTTTTTTTTTCTTTCTAAACAAGCAATCTCAAATCTCTTGTTTCTTCAAATACTTTTTGTATTCACTATGTCTGTTTAAACCTGCTCCCACTCTACCGTAACCTCTCTGCCACACACAGTCACTTTTGCTGTTTTAAGTCACTGTTCCACATTATTCATTTTGTTATTTGGGCTTAGCTTTCTCTTGTTAGCACTGCCACATGTACCTGGGTAGACTGCATTCCCATTCCCTGCTACCTATGGTGTAAGCAGCTTCCTTTCTCCCTCACCTTCGCTCTCAATGCTGGTGAAAAACAGCACACTGAAGATTATATGGAGCATGAAATAGCCCAGGAATGGCTTTTCTCGCGCTACTTAAACTTCATTTAATGAAGCTGAAATACAATGCCATCAGCTGAAAAATGTGATGGGAATTCGCCTCATCGGCTCAGGAAAGCATCTGTTGTGGTGAGCTGAAGCTGCCGTAGCTAAAGGCCAAACAATGCTATTTTTAAAGCATATTCCCATCATGGAACCAGGAAATGGAGTGAGTGGAGGAGGGCACAAAAGAATGATCTGGACTTCAAGATATATGTTGTAGGAGAGAGTTCAATGCAGCAAGTCAGTGAAGCTAATGTTTAGGTCATATCAAACTCTTAGCAAAATTGGTTTTTCAATTGTTTTAAGTATTTCACCCTCATAATTCCATTTTGGATTAAAAGGTGATCAAATTGTTTGGATTTTTTATTTTATTTTATTTTACTATTTCTGAATCTTCTCCATCTCCTATTTAGCAGTAATTGCCAAGCTGAACAAAGTTAAGTAACATAGTTAAGTAAGGACTGTTGTTCCAGGCAAAACAGGAGTCTGTGACTGTTTCTTCGTAACACAGACCCATTCAAAACCAGCACAAGACGGGGATTTCATATCTGTGTCTGGTCTTTAAGTTTGCTGACATGAAGGAAAACAATTAGAAATTTAGTGATCCACTGAAAGGACCAATCACCTGTACATTAGCAAGTAATAGAACTTGTGTATAATCATGAAATAAAATGGACAAAAGTGGCTGAAAATGAGGAAAGTAGAGATAATGATGTATTTCAGCTGCATGCAAACAATTATGGCAAAAAAAATAATTATGATTAGATTATTACAGTGTGGCTATTTCCCTTTTTTTATGAGGGTGTCCATTTCATGGTTTTCTTCCTGAGTATATAACATGATTTTTCTAGTCTGTGTTTATAATATGAGCTGGATGCTCAGAAATGAGAATAATGTAGCTAGAAATATAAAGTTTCGAGTCCTTGGATTGAAAGTCTCTCACTGATGTTAGTGACAGTAAAGTTTTGCTTCAGCTGAAAGGTACTGGGTATTCCAACCCTCCAGAAAATATATCCTTGTTTAGATGCATATAAAGCATTTGCAGGTCTTGTATACGTAACTGGGAAATTTGCTACATGCTATTTCATGCATATATTCATGCTACACTCCTGAAAATGTTTTTGGGTGTATTTAACTTTGTATGTGGCTCTTAAAGTTGACAGCACAAATGACAGGGTTTAAAATTAAGCACATCCCTAAGAATTTGCAAAATGTAGGATTTATCCCTAAATTCTATGAAGTAAATACTTAATAGCAGAGAATCAATGTAATAATAATAAAATATCACAGGAAATGAGAATACCCCAAGTAATTCCTGAAGAAAATCCCTCTGGTTAAGACTTGGTAGGGCTGCTTGGTGCCATTGGAAAGCTCATAAACTTTTACTTTTTTTATGCATAGAGATCCACTTTCTAGCCCTGCACAAACAGGAGATAGCAGTCTTTAAAGCATCATGTACAGAAACCTTTACCTGATGAAAGTTTGTCTTCTGTATCTTAGACCTCAGGCTAAACTCTTTACGGCTGAAAGGAGGAATAGTTCTGTGTTTGGCTAAAGGAGGATTTTTTTCTTTAGGGTGTTACTTTAAATATGCCATCTGTTTACTGCGTTTTGTATTTCCAGTCCTGGAAACTGCTTGTTGCTTGAAATTTTAGAATAGTCACTGGTGAAATGAATTAGGCAGTGAAATGATAAGTTGTTTTCAATTATAAGGTGTTATTTCTTGGACCAAAACAAACTGGTCTCTTCTCTTGGGTAATTACTGATAGAACCAGAGGGAATGGCTTCAAGCTGAAACAAGGTAGGTTTAGACTGGACACTAGGAAAAAATTCTTCACAGAAAGAGTGGTGGGATATTGGTATAGGCTTCCCAGGGAGGTGGGTGAGTCACCATCCCTGGATGTGTTTAAGAATCACTTATATGTAGTGTTGGGGGATATGGTCTAGGGGTGAACTTGTAGAGTAGGGTGAATGATTGGATATGATGATCCCATGGGTCTTTTCCAACCTAGATGATTCTGTTAACTATAATCATATGCTCCAAAGCACTGACCTGGTGTAGAGTTACTCCCCTGGCTTAAATGTGTTCAGCAGAAATTAAAGGGATAAGTTTCTACCTTTGGACTTTATGTTAACATAGAGGTGCTGTTCTTTTGATCCTAACTGTAGGATCAACTCCTCTTCCTTCTCACAGTCAATATAGAACTGACACTAGCCAACTTGATGAATATCTATTATGAAATGACTGGATTAGAAGACAAAGGGAGAACTGTGGATATTGTCTACCTAAACTTCAGTGAGGGCTTTGATACTGTCTTTTGTAAGATCCTCACAGACAAGCTGCTGGTGTATGGGCTGGATAAGCAGAGAGTGAAGTAATTTGAAAACTGACTGAATGACCAGGCCTGGAGAGTGGTGATCACTGTCACAAAGTCTAGATGGAGTCCAGTGACTAGTGGTGTACACCAGAGCTCAGTCAGTACTGGGTCCAGTCCTGTTTAGCATCTTAATTAATGATCAGGATGATGGGGCAGTGTACCCTTAGCAATTTTGCTGACAACACCAAACTAGGAGTGGATGATACGCCATCTAAGGGACCTTGACAGGTTGCAGAAATGGGCCAGCAGGAACCTCATGAATTTCCACAAGAGGAAGTGTCAAGTCCTGTACCTGGGGAGATAAGCCCCATGCCTTGTGTCTGGTTCTGGGCTCCACAGTACCAGGGAGATATGGAAATACTGGAGTATGTCCAGCAAAGGGCCATGAAGGTGACAAAAGGACTGGAACATCTCTCCTGTGAGGAAAGGCAGAGAGAGATGGAACTGTTCAGCCCAGGGAAGAGAAGCCCAGGGAAGAAATCTTCTTAATGTACATGGTTATCTAAAGGTGGGGTGCAAAGAAGACAGAGACAGGCTCTTTACAGTGGTGCCCAGTGGCAGAACCAGAGGTAACAGCACAAAACAAAACACAGGAGACTGCCTCTGAACATTAAAAAATACTTTTGTTCTGAGGATGACCAAGCACTGTCACCGGTTGCCTAGGGATGCTGTGGAGTCTCCCTCCTTGGAGATACTTAAAAGATCTTGAACACAGTCCCATGCAGGGCTGGACCAAATGACTTTCGAGGTCCCTTCCAAAATCAAACATTTTGCAATTATGTGATTTGTAATGAAAATAAGAGTGGGTAAATACAATATATGTTCTTCCTAATTTGTCAGAAACACAAAACCTTGTCCTCAGAGGAAATCCATTCTGTTCCAGTAGGGAACAGGTATATATTAATCATTATGAAACCACCCTTACTATCATAAATGCATAAGACCTTAAGGATGGATAGGTCTTCAATATCTCAGCTGTTTCTGCAAATGATGGCAAGGGTATGATCTCCTAATTTGAGTTTTAACTGAACATCTGCTGAACCCAGAACAGCTGGACTCACTGTATTTGGTAGGTACTGGATTTGTAAGTGCTGTACCAGATGTTTGACATGTTGTGTGTTGTCACTGATGTATATATTTGCTATTAAAAATCTCCATATCTGACAATGCTTATTTCTGCACAAATATTAAAGCTGGCCTGTGTTTCTGTCAACTCAGCCATTCAGCTTGTTTTAAAACAATGATAAATTACTGTTCCAATCTCAGGGGAATAATGTACAGAAGAAATGAATGCATCATGTTTATTGGACAACTGTATCTATGAGTTACTTTCTAAATTCTGACACTGAAGAATCCACGGTTCAAGCAACAATGATGTGCAGAATTGAAGTGACTCTACTCTTGTACAGAGAAGTTATTATGAATTCACGACTATTCTATAGCAGAAGCTGTTTGTTTGAGATGAAAAGATGCTATTACACTGTCATACTGAAATATGGCTCCTTTCCGCTAGCTCTGTCAGAAAGAAGTTTTGTCTGAAACGTATGAAAAACGGGATGTTTTTATAGCTTTCAAATGAAAAGAGGTGTGTAATAATGGCAAGTGGTTAGAAAAAAGGAAACCAGTTCACTTTAAACACCTTTCTTCAGAGTAGGCAATTTATATGTTACCTGAGGTGAAGGGCATCCACCTGTAGGTTTCTCAAGAGTGTAGTGTCATTTGTATTTGTATGTATGGTTTCTATTGTTAAAGAAAGATAAGAAGCATAAATGAAGACATGATGGTTGAATGGCAGTAGACAGCCACAGGACACATATAAAACTACATCATTTTCTTCTGCATTTTGTCAAATTCATAGGTGAGGCTAAGCATGATCCTGACAGGGTGGATTTGTTCCTGTGTTTTAATAGAAGAGCCTTGAGGTTCATGTTCTTGGTGCATTTCTGCTAGGCTCATCTCAGAGAGGACTGAGTGTTTAGAGTTTGGCTGATTTTCAAGGACTAATCAGGTTATAAACAAGATAGCAAATTACTTCCATAATACCATAGTTTTACTTTCTGATGTAAGAATATAAATTTACAAGCCTTATGGAAGCATATGTATATAGTGTAGAAATACCTGCTACTATCAACAAGCTGCTTAAGGTACAGACAACCTGCTTAAAAACAGAAGCCAAGAGCTCACAGAAAGCTGCTTTGGTTTGCTAAAGACTTTGTAATATAGACCTTCCTCCAGTTCAGAGGAAATCAAACCTCTCAATTACACACAGAGATGTAGGAATCAGGAGATGTGGTACAGTACTTAATGTTGTACAGATTTTCTTTTGTGAGGCAGAGCCCTATTCATGAAAATTGAGGTTGTAACACTACTGGGCGCCCACCATGCAATGTTCTGTCATTTAACTTGTAAACTTTCCGGAGGCAGATATTTCTGAATGTATGATCATAGGAGCAAGTTACGAGGATTGAATATATGGCACATCTGCTATTTGACAGAGCTCCCTGTGTGAACACCCTGATGTTGCATGCTGCATCAGGAAACACCTTGTGCACTGAACGTTTGTAGCTTACCTTTTTTGTGGGCATCTGTTCACATCTGTAATGGAAGTGGTTCTCTTTGTTTTGGACAAAGCAGTTGTCACAATTACAGGTGGCTACAGACCTGATGGATGATTCTCTCCACATGTGTCTTTATCGTTTCCATATTATATAACTACAGCATGTAAGTTAGTACAAAAGAAAAAGAAGTCAGTGTCACATATGATGACTATATACCTTGTGAAAGAATGGTACAGATAATCACAAAAGCTTTAAAACTGTCCTTTCTAACTGACTTAGTTGCTACAGCCTTTATAAATGAAATAATTTGGTTTTGTCATTTAAAAGGAGCTACCTCTGGGATGCAGAACAAAGCATACATTTTGTTGCACCTCAAGGAAATGTTTCTTTCTATTCGCCATTAGTAACCTAAAGGCCTTAAGTACCTCAGATCATCCATATAAATCTTCACTTTTATGAGAACTGAAACTGCCTGTTCAGTTAACTTGTCACAATGGAGGGCGCAGAGGCTTGCAAGATGGAGACTGATATTTTACAAACTGTTTTGCTTTACTTAAGCTGAATGCCATTGTAAGCTTGGAAAGAGCTACAAGGAAACTTAATTTGAAAACATAAAGGTCACTGAAGGCCTAAAAAATGGGAAGCCTTTGGTGAAAATGTACTTGCTGACTTGAGTGCTACCTCTGAAAATGAAAACAAACCGATACATGTTATAACCAATTTGAATGCTCAGAAAGAGTCTGGGTGTTTTTCCCTTTGTAAAGTGGCTGAGCAGACCCAGTCTTTGTACTGTTTCAGCCAAACAAGTATATTTGCTCTCTTTTGATCTGTGATGTTAATAGTAAATAGTGATAGCAAATGCTGATACTGTTGAGCTGCTGATTAATGGAGTTGGGCTCCTTAGCTCACACAGCAATAGTTCAGTGTTGATATTCATATAGTTTGTGTTGAATCTACACCAGACAATGACTCTTTTCTGTAACTGAGATTAAAGACAATACAGAGATTCTCAAGGTATTGATGGCCACAGACTCCAAAACTGGAGTACAAGTATTGTAATTTACCCTTAATGCACTTTTATTTTATGAAAAAAACAGCCTGATAGTATTAGAGTGCAAGCAAATACACTTGATACCAGTGAAAAGAATCAGAAGTGAAAATAAACCACATCTTCCAGAAAACAAGCTTGACCACTGTCCTGGTTTGAGTTAGAATAGAACAGTTCTGTTCAGTCATTTTACTTTTCAAGTAATTTCTTCTAACTTACTGCACTGTCTGAGGTTAACAGCATGTTTTCACAGTGTCTGTTTCTAGCAGTAACACCCCATGTTTAGAGTTAGTACCGAGGGTGGGTGTGCAGACCAAGGCCACTGCTGGATTTTGTGCATCACATTGGGGGGTGCAGAAAGTAAAAGGCTGCACCTGAAGGGAGGAGCAGACAGGACAGGTGACCCCAAACTGACCAATGAGGGATTCCATCCCAGATACGTCATATTCAGTATAAAGCTGAGAGATGAGGAGGATAGAGCTCACATCTTCCACGGCTAGCATCTGAGGAGGACTCAGTCTGTTGTGCCTTCTATCCCAGTCTGTGTTAGTGAGGCCAGTTCTAGAATCCAGCTCCTGAATCTGGTTCCCAAGTGACACTGAGTTCAGCCTTGGACTTCCCCAGTGCCTGCTCCACAGAATCAGTGGTGATGGTTTGTTTCAATAGTGGTTTTGTATATATTTGTAAAGACATTGTTTTATTATTTTCTGTTTCATTAAGGCTGTTCTTGTTTCCTTTTCTAATCACTAAGTATCTCTCCCTTATTCCTTTTTTCTTCCCCTTTGGGGAGGGAGAGGGGTTAGTAGATGGCTCTGACCCTAAACATTTTCAACCACAAATGAACAAAGGATATGTACATATATATACAGATGCATATAGATCTATATATTTATACACTCATAGGTGGTCACATATCTGTTATAGAATATGTTTAGATACTTACACAGATCCAGATAACTTTTTTTTTTAGTAGTATCTAGTAGACATTATGACTATTTTTGATTGATGAGAATAGAATAAAGGATGGTTCCTTTGAATGAAGGTGTTCTCTGTCCCTACAATTTCATTCCTGAAGCCATATTTAGCCTAAAAGTCCCTCAGACCTTCTTTGAAAATTAGTATTTAAACACAGATAAAGCAGGTGGGTTTTCTTCCAGTAGACCAGCGATCTCCTCATGATCTTCAATATAAGATCAATATTAGTGATTACTAGAATCTATTTCCTTTTATGTTTAATAGATAATTATTCATTGTGGGGTTTTTTTTTGTATGATTTATGCATTATTTCTATTGCACTGTCATGTACGTATCATCTTTTGGATTGGTAAAGGATTTTTTGCTTTATCGCTATGACTAAAGATGTGATCCAATTTTCAGAGATGTCAACCAGCAACTATTTTTTACTTATTTGAATTATCTGGAATAATGCCCTTTTATTAATGCCTTTCTTTATGTTCTTCACGTGTGTGATCAATCTGTAGTTTCCATAATATTGTTTTTTAAGATTTAAATTTGCCAGCAAATACTTTGGAACCTGCTGGAGCACCTTTGAATCTGTGACACTGTTCTCCAAAGTGTCACAGTGGTCCATTTGTATTCTATCACAAAAAAGGAGCATGGTTGACACATTAGTTGGGTTTTTGAGGCTGCGGTAAGGAAGCATCATATGGCAAAACAGTGCACAAATGGGCCACACATTCTGCTGAGATGAGTCAGTTTTGTACTATCTGCACTGTTGCATTTATATTCCACTGAGGGGACTTTTATTGCTGTTTTTTTTTTCTAATCCAGAGACATTGAACTTACCATTATGAAAAATGAATGTCAAAAGAGCAATGATAGATTTAAAGATTGTATTTTAACTAAGTGCATATGCAGTTATCCATAGATCAAAGATCAAAAAGTATTGTGAACATATAATGCAGCACTGACTGGAAAAATAATCCTGTTGTTATTTTTTTAGCAAGAAAAGCTTTTCGCTATTATGTTCCTGGTAGGTAATTATAGACATAGCACTGTTACTACAATTACAAACTGCCAACCCAGACATGCTGTACTGGTTTATGGTCTTCTAATATGTTGGAACAGGGCTAGTTCAGCTGCAGGCTGTAATGAGCCTGTTGGAACAAAACCCATTCGTATGAGGAAAGTGGCTTCACCTCAGACATCATCCTTGCTTTTAAACAAGTGTAAGCAATATGGTATTTACATACTGTTATTAACACCTCCCCATCAGTTTGATAATATTTGAAAGTGTGGGGAAGTGTAAGCATTCAGGAACTGCTTACAAGCCTTCTGAAGCCCAGCATGGAAAATCAGAAAGTTCACAACTACAAGTTTTATGCTAAATTGTTTTTCTAGTCTAAAAGCTAAGGTTATGGTTTAAGTACTAACACATAAGAAAGAAATCTGATAGTAGAAGGTTTCTTGATCTTGCAAATGGAGCTGTCATGTATGTGCAGGGGCACATGAAGTAAGACGAGTTCAGCCTAGAAATAAGGTTTAGCTTCCTAGAGCTGAAGGAAATTAACATGGAAACAACTGTCTTCGGAAGGTAGGATGCTCCTCAAGTCTGGTGTGTATACTTTTCAGCACAAGATTAAATAGCTTTCCAAAAGAGAGGTTTTAATTTCTTATCTTAGAAGAATACTATGGCTTGTATTCACAGAGACCAGGTAATTGCAAACTTTTGAGAATATAAAGACCCTATATCTACAAGTTATCTTCAAAAAAAGCCTTCTATTAAATATAGGCACTGAAAGGAGGAGCAAAAAGGAGAAGACATCAATAGGCAAAGGAAAAATACGTATTAACAGATTTGCTTTGTCTGGATGGATATTATTACAGAAAGCTGTTCTTGAAAACCAGTCCTGGAAAGGCAGAAGTTCCCATCCTGAGTCCCTGTACTGTGAATGCTAATGCCTGGGCTTAGCTCCTGCTTTTTAGGGTAAAGGGGATCTAATCATCTGTGTGAAGCTAAAGATGTGTGAAATTGTCTGCACTGCTGAGACACAGGAAAGATTTATTTTAATATGAAAAGGCAGAAAGTGAGGTAAACAAAGAGAAGGTGAGGGAGAAATAGGAACAAAACACCATGATGTTTTAAAAACCAAAAAGCTTAGTTTTGCAATCAAGATGTATTTACTATAAAGCACTCGCTCTAAATTCTCGACTCAACTCATTCTAGAGATCATATCTCAGCACATGGAAGAAAAGAAGGTCATCAAGAGTAGCCAGCATGGATTTAATAAAGGGAAGTCATGTCTGACTAATCTGATAGCTTTCTATGATGGTGTGACTGAATGGCTAGATGCAGGGACAGCAGTGGATGTTGTCTACCTTGACTTCAGCAAGGCTTTTGACACGGTCTCCCATAACACCCTTGTAGGTAAGCTCAGGAAGTGTGGGTTAGAAGAGCAGACAGTGAGATGGGTTGAGAACTGGATGAACAATAGAGGTCAGGGGGTTGTGATCTGTGGTGCAGAGTCCAGATGGCAACCTGTAAGGAGTGATGTTCCTAGGGGTCAGTTTTGGGTCCAGTCTTATTCAACATCTTCATCAATGACGTGGATGAAGGGATGGAGTGTACCCTCAACAAGTTTGCTGATGAAACTAAACTAGGAGGGGTGGCTGACACACCAGAAAGCTGTGCTGCCATCCAGCAAGATCTGGACAGGCTGGAGAGCTGAGCAAAGACAAACCTAATGAAGTTCAACAAAGATAAGTGTAGAGTCCTTCACCTGTGGAGGAACACCACCATGTATTGGTAGGGGTAGACCTGCTGGGATGCAACTCCACGGAGAAGGACCTAGGTGTCCTGGTGGACAATAATTTATCCATGGAGCAGGAACATGCCCTTGTGACCAAGAAGGCCAATGGTATCCTGGGGTGCAAAAAGAAGACTATGTCCAGCAGGTCGAGGGAGGTTCTCCTTCCCCTCTACTCTGCACTAGTGAGACCACATCTGGAGTATTGTGTTCAGTTGTGGTCTCCCCAGTTCAAGAGGGACAGGGAAATACTAGAGAGAGTCCAACGGAGAGCTACAAAGATGATTTAGGGACTGGAACATCTCTCTTATGAGGAAAAGATGAAAGCCCTGGAACTGTTTAGCCTGGAGAAGAGAAGCCTGAGAGGGGATCTTATTAATGTTTACAAATCTCTGAAGGGTGGTTGTCAAGTAGAAGGGGCCAGTTTTCAGTTGTCCCCTGTGACAGGATGAGAGGTAATGGTCACAGGGTGAAACACAGGATGTTCCACCTCAACATGAGGGAAAACTTCTTCACTGTGAGAGTGATGGAGCCTGGAACAGGCTGCTCAGAGAGGTTGTGGAGGCTAGAGACTTTCAAGACCTACCTAGATCTATTCCTGTGTGGCCTTCCCTGGGTGTTCCTGCATTGGCAGGGCAGATGGACTCAATGATCTCCAGAGGTCCCTTCCAACTCCAAACATTCTATGATTCTATGATTTTCTTTGAGCTCAAAACCAAGTGAAAATGGTGACACCAGTCTGTGGTATCATGTCAAAATTTATTGGGCCCTATTGTCCTGCAAGGGACATCAGACCACTGCGAACTGGACTTTTCACATTGGAGGTGATGTTTACCCTGTACTCTTACACAGAAATATCAGATGAATATATATGACCATTCCATTTTAATAACTGGTGTTGAGAGTGCTTATGTAGGGCTTTCATTCATCAGACTGAGTGCTGTGGCATTGCTGGACTTTTTTATTCAGATTTATCAGGAGCTGCTGTGTCATGAACTGGTGTGAATAAAGTGACTCTGCTGTGACTGTTCACTGAAAATTTTAAAAAAACAGCAGGGGGAAAAATATTTTATATTAGTCTAATTGACTTTTAGTATTGCAGCTAAGGCTTCAGCATTTTTTTTTCTAGTTTTCATGAAATAAGACAATCCATTTTAAAGCAGATTTTAACTTGGAATACTGCTTTAAATGGATGTGTCAAGGAATTCTCCTGCCAAACTTTAATTACCTGCATGCCTACGTTAAGGCATAAATTGATGGAGAGAAACCATCTAACCTAACTACAGTATGTGCTTTATTCCCAGGGGTGATTTTCCTTCTATGGCATGACTTTGCAGAAAGAATTAAGAAACTTGCTGTCTGAACAGTGTTACTGGTTGTGAAATTCAAAGATATAATGACTTTGTAAAGAGTCTCACAGATTTTTCCTATTGAAATTTTAGTTTAATACTTTTATATTATTGCAAACATGCACCTGTGGTAGTCTATAATGAGCAGATCTAAATCCTGCCTTACTTGATGTAGACACAGAATGACCTTCACTGATGACAGATTCTGTGTCCAACTCTAGGCATCATTTATGGATGTAAAAAAGTCAGGAAGCAAGCTGACAATAAATAATATATCAAGTCTAAGTCCAAGACAAAAAAGTGCTCTGTCCACCCCATACAGTCTTTGCTGTAAAAGAACTCTGCCATCTAAGTTTAATTTTGTAGACCTAGTTCAACTAACTTCAGTAATGTGAATTTGGGTACATTTTTCAAAATGGCCATCATATATAAGCAGTGCAAGGTAGAGATATTTCTTGACAGTTGTGATTGAAAAAATTGTATTTCTATGCCAATGGAATTTCTGCAAGTTCCCATTACAATTTTGGGGATTTTTATTTACTAAATTAAAAAAAAAAAAGAGATTAAAATATCAGTTCCACAAATTAAAAATTTGAATAAATTATTGCTCTGAAGTGTCTAAACCTTTTATTGGCTTGACACTAAATTCATACATTGCTTACACTGTAGTTTGGAGCTCCGTCTGCTTTCAGTCTCTCAGCTGATTTCTGGGTACAAGCCAGACTTTGTTTCCCATCATTCATTTCAGACATTTGCTCTGTAGCTGATGTCCATGGCCAGATTCTCCTACAAGAGACAGAAAAAAACTAAGCCACTAAAAGAGAGAGAACCTTACATCATGCATCTGGCCAAGTAATTCTGTATGAAAAGTACCAGTGAAAGAATGTTCCACTCTAAAATTTTTGACCAACTTGAACTGGGAAGAATGCTTCTATTTCTTGGCTTGATTTCTGTTTCTAGAGAATTCCAGAACAATTGAACTTTTTGTTTGACTTCACAATATGACAGAGTAATTTTGTAGAGCAGATAGGTTTTGGTGTAACTATTAAATGTTACAGATGTTCTTTTCTCTCAGAAAACTGAAGTTTAGAGAAGGGAACTCTATTTGTAAAAACAGTAGAAACCGAAGATACCGTACCCTCAAGATGTCTGGGCACACCTTGCAAACACTGCTCACAACAGAGCACTGCAGCTTGATGTTGTACCTCGTTCAGTTCTTACACTAGGTTCGGTGTTTATCTGAAAGGAAAAGTTCAAAAGGGAAAGACTTGGGTCTTGACCATTTGCTTCAAAGAGGAGTCAGGAAAACTGATCCTGTAAGAGGTGTCCATTGAGTATCCATTAAAGTTCTGACCAAAAATGACTGCTGCCGCCCCTCACCTCTCTTGACCTTCTCAAAGCTGCAGGGATAGATCTTGGCAAATTTGGGATGTCAGAAGGTATCTTAACTGCCCTCCAGCTGTCACTCAGGAGCGCATGGGAACACACTGTTATTTGTGTTCTTATGCCTCAGACTTGTGCTGTTGTCTTAGAGACCCTATGCCTTAGAAGTCTATTGATCCCGAAGTGCGTGAAGCTGAATCCAGCCTCAACATACTGTGGGATAAATTTCCTCTCGAGATGCTTCTCTCTTTGACTACAAAAGTGTTAGAAGTTTCCTGACTGTAACTGCCTGCTTATTTCAGTCACTATGTTGCTGTTGTGAATCTCAGCATGCTGATCCTTTAAAAGCCAACAACATCCCTGTAGAAACACTGCATGAGTATATGGTGAAACAGAGAAAGAGACCTTGAAGAGTTTACAGTTCTTGTAAAGGAGAGATACAGCTTGAGGATACAGCAAAATATCAGTGGGGAATAGAAGCTGCTGGGCAGTTGTTCTCTGTACTGTAAACAGGGAGCACACCCAGCGTGCATTACACTTTGTGCATTTATTCTTCTTAGATAACACTGGGTTTGTGAATGAAAGCAAGCTGATGAAAGACAAACCTGGACTTTAGGTTGTGACCTCTGGCAAGTGTATCTAAAGGCAGAGCCTGACCCTCGTTCTCTGCATAACTTTATTTTCCTGCCATTCTGGACATAAAAAAATAATAATAAAAAAAGTATCTTCTTTACAATCCAAAGGAGAGTGATGTATATCTTTTTATAGAAAATACTTATCACAAAGGGTTGCATCTTCCTTTATGTATCTGAAGTCTCGGCTATGGATTTTGACAACATACTTTTCAAGGGTATCATGTTTTTTCTTGTTATTGTTCCTTCCCCCTTTGGAAAGGGTTTATTGTTACAATTGTCAAAGCCTGTTCTTTTTGCCAAGATACCTGTGCAGAATGAAAAAGAAAAAATGGTACACAGGCAGTAATGGAGGTTGAGAAGACCTGATAGGCTGTTATTGTGAGAAAAACATTTTACTTTTGTCTCCTGATCATCCCTATTTTGTTTGTTTACCTTTCCCTGAACTTTCTGGAAATGCTGTTAGCCTTTTTCTGTAAGTTGACTATTACAGACAGATACAGAAGAGGTGAGATGGAACAATTGTTAGACCCTCCCTGCTCTACCCAATCTCTTCCTGGCCCTGAAGGTAAACTGATACTCTTCATGGTGAGTTTTTACTCATTCTCGGTGTTGAATACAGGAGGAAACAAACAAACAAAAAACCCAAATACTTTCTGTGTAGTAGAAGAGTCTGATTCAAATACATAGAGAGGGAGGCAAAAATCTACAAGATCTCTAGCAGAATGTTAATGCCTCTGGTTAGAGAAAAAAAATTAAATTCTTACCTTTCTTACTGAACAGTGAATTTTTGGGATGGGGGGAATAGAAGCCTCTTCCATTGGTTAATGGTGCTGGGAAAAATAACTGATATGAAGGAATTTTATCTTGATTTCTGCAGCTCATACTTTTGGTCTTGGTAAATTCAAGTCTAATTTTCCTTTTGTTTGGGGAAGGAGGAGGAGCCTCTCTCTCTTACCTTTGCAAATTCCTCTCTAATCCTTAAAAACTACATAGCTGATATAATTGCCACATTCTCCCTTCAACAAAACCGGGTTAATGATAAATTCTTCTGGGCTGAGCTTACAGATCTATACAGTCAAGTTTCAGCTGGCAAGTAATGTAAAACAAAGTGCATTGAGTTATCTGAAAAGTAGTAGTCACGACTGCTGGTAAAGTGAAATGATAGGAAGGCTTTCAGGCTGCATGACTTCCTTATACTTGCTGCCCCAGATAAGGCTTTTATGGTTCTTCTCTTCCTAAGAGTCAGTTCACAGCTGGAGACACTTAACCAGCTTTAGTTACTGGCATTGACGCTGGAGAGTCTCTGCAGTTTCAGTATGTCAGAATACCCTGCTAAGACTTCTGGGATAAAGTCAGTGCTCTCACATTTTGTCCTTCCCCCTGTTTGTTCAAACTCTCAAGCACTTTCAACACATAACCCATGCAAAGGGGCTGAGCTGATGCAGAGGGCAGTGGGGAGAAATCAAAATACATTACCAGCGATGGCAACCACCTCATAATACCCTGTTTCACAGCTGAGTCAAAGGTTACATCAGGCTTCATTTGCTGCTTAATTAAAAAATCTTGCACATGTCCTATCTGTGACAGTAAGACCAATGTAGCATGAGTGCTAATTCTAATTGAATTTTCAGGCTTATGAAGTTGAAAGAGGAGTGAAATGTGTAGAGACTTCTATTGGCCCTCATTAGCTGAAAGACCCTGTCACTGGAGAGTCCCTGTTATTCAGAGGTGGGCAGTTCAGCTTCTCCTGGTGCCTCATTGTCAGGTTTGTGAGGCACAACCATCTGAACCAAATGAGACCATGCTAAATCAAACTAATGAAACATTAAACTAATCATCTATTTCAAGTCCTAAGACCCATCAGTATTAGAAAGGAATTTATTTACACTTTAGAACCTTTTTGTCAAGATTCCAATAAAGGATATACATGTTGTCCAAGGATAGCCTGCTTTCCACTCCTCATATTTCCTCTCATTAAGTACAGTGAAAACTTGAGCTTTGAATATATGTAAGTCTATATCAATTCTAATTCATTCAACATTGCATAGTTAAGCAGTCAAGTTCTGACAAACACTTAAACTCACTAACTTTCCATTATGACTGTGTATCTAATTCCATCACAGAAAAATTAATTCAGTGTTTCTCTACATTGTGCCGGTAGCTTGACAAAGCGCCTGCCTGAACATGGCTCTGTAAAAATAAAAATAATCAGTTTTGTGCAAATTTCATGAGCCAAGCTGCCAAACCAGATTTTTGAAATGGATAGATTGCCTAACTTTATTCATATGTCTTAGGATAAGTATAAAAATGACAGATATGAGATCTTTTTGTGTTCTTTTTTTTCCTTCCTAGATATTTGATTTAAAAGTGAATTTAAGCTTTAGAAATTAGTACAAGCTTAAGGATAACTTGAAATGCTTTGCAGAACAGCGAGTGCAGAGTTTTCATCTGAACCTAGGCCATTGAGTAGCAACATGAAAGTGTCATGACAGACAAAATTCAAAGGTGCTATTTCTACCTTACCTTCACATGTCATGTGGAAACCTTGCTCTGTTGCTGTGATGAACTCTATACTAAAGTCAACAGGGCCATAAATGGAAATGGAAGATGGGACATAAGAAAATCCTGTGCAATGGTGGCTTTGATAAGAAGAAATTTTTTAGATAAAAAAATCTCAGAGCTCTTGGAATTATTTCCCTCTGTGTGCTTCTATTGTGGGTCTTCATTTGTGCAGTTTTTGTATGATCTTTTACTTGTGGAATCTATAGAACAGGCTCAGTAAAAATAAGACAGGATCTCTAGCTTGTCAGTGATTATCTGGAAGAAGAATATGAAATCTGGAAGCC
This sequence comes from Chloroceryle aenea, assembly GCA_013399075.1. NCBI lineage: Eukaryota > Metazoa > Chordata > Aves > Coraciiformes > Cerylidae > Chloroceryle > Chloroceryle aenea. The sequence goes on along the minus strand of VWZY01006110.1, from coordinate 84,377 downwards.
ATCCAATGAAAATAAATCATGAAAAAGAAGAATTGAAAAATAAGCTACATACTTTTTACAGCACTAGAAACTAACTATTTACTAATGTCTTTATTATGCTTGTTTACTGCTCCCTAGTGTTTAATTATTATTTTTAGGGATTTAGGCTTTATTTCATCATTTTAACATAACAACTGTTGCTCGAGTTGAAGAAACAGAAAGGATAGAATTTGCCATACACAGCATACAGCTGGTTGAACTGTTCACAGCAAATAATTTACTGGCTCAGTTAAGCCTTATTATCTCTTTGAAAATTGTCCAGAAGCAGACTTTGATTATTATGAAATTGTTAATTACTCAAAATTGTTTGACAAACATTTTATAAAAACACAGTCCAGCTTATGGACTGGTCTCAAGCTGTCTGTTACTCACCATCCTGAGCTCCTGTTATGTGCTGGTGAGACAGTCTCTAGTTGTTGAGATGTAAAAAGTTAGTAGATAAGAAGCCAGTAGATGGTGCTCAAGGACGTGAAGCCAACTTCAGTAGTTTGCTGAAGGAAGAAAACCTGTTGCTAAGCACTGCAAGTGTCTGTCTTTGGCTACATTTTGCATCTGCAAGCAGCGGGTAAGTCCTCTAGTTCCTTGGCTTCCCACCTGGATGACCTGAAATATTTGAAACGTTTGAGGAGTGGGAGCCGACAGATTGTTGGAGAGTAGTGTAAACTGTCTCTATGAGCTCTTGCTGGCAGGAATAGTCACAGTACTGCTCTGGAGAGAAAAATCCCTGTGTGGAGGATGGCTTAGGGAGAAGGGCAAATTGCATCCGAAGATCACAGTGCTCCCTTCTTTCCTTTTATCCTGCAGAGCTACTTTATTATAAAAATACTCTTCGTTTGTATGATGGAAGCAACATCAATCACTTCAGTCTTTTATATACACTTCACTCAGTTCCTTCAAAACATCAGTGCTCATCATCTAGGACCTGTTTACTCCATGTAACTCTTGTTTTTCCAGAAGAATCTTCCTTTTTGAAAACCAGCATAACCAAATCTTCAAATATTTCCTCTAAGAACTTTCTCAGCTTGTATGAATTCTTAATTGCTTCATTGCTGACTTGGAAGTTAGTCTAATGTAGAAGAGTCCAAATGGACATTTGGTAATAATCTTCCAGTACCTAAGAAGTTGCTGTGAAGTGGGAAGACATAAATTCTCCATGTCTACTCCACATAGCATAAGTTTTAACAGGTTTAAGTTAAAGCTAGTGATATTTAGCTTGAATGTTAAGCAAAACCTTTAGAACTGTAAGGATAATGAAGCATTGGCCTGTATCTCCAAGAGGCTATATCCATCAACAGTGATTTTAAAGCATAAACTGTGACAGTTATAGCATAAATAAAGTATATTCAATTCTGGAGAATATGTGTGCATGTGTGTGTAGGTGATGTGGATAAATTCTCAAAATCTCTTCCATCCTCAATTCTGATCTGGTCACCAAAGGTAGATTTCATTAGTTGTTTTTCATAGTTCTCCTGATAGGTTTTTTTTGATTAAAAAATATGGGCCAAAACCTGGACCTATCCTTAGAGGCTTTGACCTGATACACCTCTATTTAGTCCTATAAAAATTCTGGATTTCCAGCTTTTGTTAGGTAAGGAGGAGGTCTGTTCATATGCATCAATACTCTCTGCTTTTTATAGAAAGAAGGTAAAAGACACAAAAAGCATTAAGCCTGCAATTTGGTCACCTGTATATTTCATAAAGGCAACTTCCTAAGTAATATATAGAATGCTTTTGCAGGCTGTCTTTATGATACAAACTCTGTTTCATGAATGAAGTACTTGCATTATTGATTTTAATAGAATTTTGCACAGTAAGGATAAATTGTGGTAACACTGCATGATTCTGAATAAGAAGGTGCAGCAGACTAAGACTAAAATGGCCATTGGTATATATTCTGTGGACAGAACACTGTTTTATGACCAAAAGAGTCAGTAATTCCATAATATGCAAGGTTTGAGTGCAATAAACAGGGTTTTGCTATCATAGATTTTACCTGGATTTGAGCAATAAAAATGTTTATGATGCTGAGTATTATAGTGCTATATTGCTTAGAAAAGATGCAACAGTAGAAGAGGATTGTGATTGCAGCAGCATTTTAGGGAAGTTGTGTTTTGCTCAGAGAAGCATACATCTACATTATAATATATGTCTAAATAACTTCAAATTCCCATTACTGTTAACAGCTTCTTCCATATGATTTGTCCTGTTTTCTCCTTTTAATGTGTATTCCAAATTTTAGGTAGGTGTAGGAGGCATGAAATGCTTTTTCCTCTGTATTTGGATATGGATAATACCTACCTCAAGAAAAACCCTGTTTTCTTTAGGGATTTAAAAGCGATTCTTTGTGAGTTAAATACTAACTACAGAATCACTATGGTTAAAAAAGGCCTTTAAGATCAAGTCCAGCCATTATCTAAAGCTACCAGGGCCACTACTATAACATATTCTTATGCACCATATCTAGACAGCTTTTAAATACATCCAGGGATGGTGATTCAACCACTTCCCTGGGTAGCCTGTTGCAGTCTTTGATTATACTTGATATTATACTGCCACAATATCATTAGACTTCATTTGTATTTATGCCCCTTCCCACTACACTTTTAGTTGGAGCCAGATTAATACACTTAATGTTCAAATTTAAACCACCTGTAGGTAAGGTATTTGATTAGCTTTCATTCAAAGTCAAAATTCACAAAGCAGCTGTGGTCTTAATAAATGGGCATTTTCTGTGCATTGTTGAGCTGCAGAGAAATTCTGTAGGTAGACTGAGGTAATTTTATACATGAGCATGGAGAAGAAACCTGTGCTTATTGCATCATGAAACATAACAGCAGCACAGGCAAAAAGGGCAACGCGTCTTCAGTACATTCCAGGTTTTGGACAAGGTGAGGACTAAATGTTAAATCATAGAATCATTTTGGTTGGAAAAGACCTTTAAGATTATTGAGTCCAACCATTAACCTAACACTGCCAAGCCCACTACTAAACCATGTCCTTAAGAACCTCATCTACCTGTCTGTTAAATACTGTCAGGGGTGGTGACATAGCCACCTCTCTGAGAAGCCTGTTGCAATGCGTAACAACCCTTTCAGTGAAGTTTTTCCTAATGCCCAAACTAAACATCCTATGGCACAACTTGTGGTTCCTTCCTCTTGACCTATCACTTGTCATTGGGGAAGAGACTGACCCCCACCTCCCTACAACCTCATTTCAGGTACTTCTACGGAGTGATAAGATCTCTCCCAAGGCTCCTTTTCTCCAGACTAAGCAACCCCAGTTCCCTCAGCTACTCTTCATAAGACTTGTTCTCTAGAGCCTTCATCAGCTTTGTTTCTCTTCTTTGGACATGCTCCAGCACCTCAATATCTTTCTTGTAGTGAAGGGCCCAAAACTGAACGCAAAATTTGAAGTGTGACCTCACTAGTGCCAAGTACAGGGACATAATCTCTTCCCTAGTCCTTCTGACCACAGTATTTCTGATACAGGCCAGGTTGGTGTTGAACTTCTTGGCTACCTGGGCACACTGCTGACTCATGTTCAGGTGGCTGTCAACCAACACCTCAGTTTTTTTTATCCACGAGACAGCTTTCCAGCTGTAGTATTGCAGGTGGTTGCTGGGACCCCAGTGCAGGACCAGGATCTAAAAATTCTGGTTAGAATACTAGGTTGTAGGTTCATGTGCATATTTGTATGTTTTTATATATATGCACACAAATGTTTGTGTGCATAAAAAAATCCCAGACAAACCTATGCTGGGACCTGTGTATTCAATTTCATTCTACTGAAGTGCAAGATGAAGTCTGGTACAGTAAAAGTGTCGTGCCAGATTGAACGAAAGGTTTGTAAGACTCCCTAGATGAAAGGGAGTGGAGTGCACAGATGAGTATATTCAGTCCTGTGTCATGTGTTCTAAAGCAAGCACTGTTAAATGGAAAAATAGCTTGAAGGAATTGCATAAGACAGGTGAAGAAGTAGAAGAGAAAAATCACACTCAGAGAAGTGAAGTGATTTACCCAAACTGATGTAATATTTAGTGGCATGGTCATTACTAGTAGAACCAAGGATTCCTAAATCTCCAGGCCACTCTGTGTTGTATCTAAGAAAGAGCAAAAGAAATTGAACAGTTTTGAATGCCAAAGGATTTCTAATTCTGAACTGCTCATCTATTAATAAAATCATTTTGCACATCAGGCAGACATATGGCAGAAAACATTTGGAAGAAAAGAAATTTTGCAATAAAATTTGATTGAACCAAGCTTCTGTCCTCTTGAGTTTTAACTATTAGTCTGTTTTGGTTTGTTTAGGTTTTGGCATTAATCACTGAGAAAAAAAGGTGGGGAATGGAAAAAAGAACATTCTGAAGAAATAAACACTGAACTGGTAGAATATAAAATTCCTGTGCATTTTGTCATGACTTGCTTATAGTGACAAAGTCTCCTGCATTGCTGTTGTAAACCTTATTTTTGTTTAATAAAGTTTGTACAATCTGACAGTTTTTAAATTAACTGCCTGACTGGCTCAGACTTCAGTCACCACACTTAAGACCATGTAACATAATCACTGGTTGTGAATGAAATACAGGGATGTGGAACTGGCAGTGACTGCAAGAAATGTGAAGGGAAAACCTGACATTTTACTGATGAAACAAGACAGCAAAAATATATTCCTAAATAACTTCCCTACTACTTATTTATTTATTTATTTTAAAGAGTATAAGGTGTTTATTTACCTTCTTTTCTTTTTTTTTTATTTATTTTCATGAAGATATAACTGTTTATCTTTGGTTTGAGCTTTTGATAAATTTTCACATTTCTTCCAAATTGTTTTTCAGTATTGTATGATAATGTAGAAATATGAGATCATAAAGTCAGATGTTGTCACTCATTCTCTGACTGAGAAAAAAAAAAGGGCAAAAGTAATGGACTGTTTCCTCAGATGATGTTGGCAGATTTACAGACCTGGTTTGTAAAAAAAATATTTCTATAATTAAGTGTGAAAATAGAGCAATTAAAATACAAGTAGTATAAAGCTGCCACATTCTTCTTTTCCTGATCTAACTGATGTGACTTTCCATACTGATTATATCTGAATGTTTCATCTATATTGAAATATAAAAATATCTGTATAAAGCTCTGGCTGGAGAAACCCCACTATACCACAGGATCTGTGCTACTGAAAGATAACAAAAACGTTTTTCTTTGAAACTAACCCTGTTCCCTGTCTAGTTGGAGGGTATATATGTTTAATCTGTACATCACAGTAAGACCCTTAAGATTTTCAGGTGGCAACAGATGTATTGCAACATCCTTTATGAGTGTTAGGATTACCTGAAGAATTATAGGTTGATTCATTTGATTATAGATTTTCTTTACTGGACTCACTTAGTGGTCTGACATGAATGTGCAATGAGTTCTCTCAGAAATTACAGACCACTGCATTCCTCACTACTTTCTACTTCAAGTGACAAGTACTCTTTTTTATATATATATATTCCAATCTGAAATTCTCTGCTGTTGGCAATTTTCACCCTGGGGAGAGGATGAGAGAAAGGAACTGATAGATCTTAAGCATGTTACCTAATGCAGCATTGAAAGGTGCTCAGACTCAGCTATGGAGAACCTGGCAAAAAAATCCATGGGTTGAACTAAGTTAGAAAATGCACTGTTGAATGAAAGATAAATGCAGTCTTTATGTGACCATCTGGGAAGCTTTCTGAATGGAGTCTGGAGAGCTACAGATTTCCTATTAGAACTTTTGGTCCAGTTTATCATACAGGATCCCACAGTACCAAAGTCTCACTTCAGAAACTGTTGCTCCAAGTTACGTATTTTGTTTTCTCCTTCTTAGGCTTTAATGCATTAAGTCTATGTTTGAAGTAAGGGAAAAAAATAAAAAAAAACAAACCAAGAACACGAAACTTACAAAATATGGTCTTAGAATTGTAGTGATACATAATTTTGACTGAAAGAGTATTTATAGATCTCACTGGTGTTGGTGTTAACCAGGAATTACTTAACATCACTGAGGAAGGAATAAGAGATATTTTTTTTTTATTTGAAACCATTTTTATCCACCTTTTAGCATATTAGCAGAATTAAAGTGTTCAAAGTATGCTGAAAATGCAGTTTTTGAGAACTAACTAATCCTCAGATAACATAAAGCAGCTTCCCTTCAGTGATTTCAGTGAATACTTGGGTTAATCAGAATGATATCAGATCACTGTGGAAGATAAGAAAACACAACCCATAATATAAGACCACTACCCAATATTTATAGGAAAAACAATATGAGATTACAGTATGGACATCTGTGGTTTAAGTGTTCAGAGATCTGATCTCCTGACTGGAGTGAGTATCTCTCATGAGACACTCAGGATTAGTTGAAAGTATCTTCTCAATTCCTGATGGGAATTAACAACAAACCTTTTAAAAGACACAGCTAAGTCTTCTTAGTCACCCAAGTGAGAAACTATCAAGGTAAGAACAGTTAAAATTACCCTGGGGAGTTAGACAGGGTGCTGGATTTTGTTAACCTGCTAAAGCTGGAGACGTGAAAGCATATCCTATCCTATAAAAGAACATATGTTAAATGGAAATAATTCTGAAGATGGCAACTTATTTTAGTTATGTCTGTCTAAAGGTAGGTATCTTGTGCCATTTCAAATGCCCTGGGATATAAAACATCTTTATATTAGGCTCATAGATAGGACAAAGCAGCAAGAGGAGAGTTACTCTGGAGTGACAGCTGCAGTCTGGGCAGGATGTCTGTAGCATCTCAACTGACATTAAAATACTGTGTTTATGCAACTGAATTAATGCTCCAGAACTCTGCTGTTTTCTTCACTGCAAATAAAAATTCCTGCCCTTATCTTTAATGAGTTCAAGGCCTTTATTGTAGGAGAAAACTTTTTTTTTAGGCTTTATTATGTATGTGTTTGTTCCAGCTGACTAAAAAATTTGCTGATCTGTCTATGGATAACTTTTTCCTGCTTGAAGGATCCTTGAGTATCATGAAGTTATTTACTCTCCTTACAGTTAGAATAGGTCATAAGAAAGATGATAGATGAGAGTCACCCTGAGAATCAATAAAGACATGCACCATCAGACATGGGGCTAGTTAGCATAATTTGAACACCTTTAGGCTGCATTGACTTATGAAGAATCAAAAATAGTTTCATAATCAGCCCACTTTCACTTAGGTCTGCTTAGTTCAGGTTTGTTATATCCCTGGAAAACAATGGCAGGAGAACCAAGGCATGGTCACCATCAGAATCCATAGTAAAGTCAGACTTGGCCAGTATCAACTTAGAAAGAAATCTCAGACTACATTTTGCCCAGTACCTTGTTCTTGCAGAAGTTAACATATTTCTATATAAGATCTCAAAGTCAATTTTGGAGAAACAATAACATGCCAATGTTAAAAAAATAACAGGAGATTTTTTTATTACATCAGCAATATGAGTTTATAGTTTATGTCCTCACTGAGGACATAGCATAGAAAAATATGAAAAAAAAGGGATATGAATGCTTTAGTGAGTAATTACTTCATTGCTAAATTTAGATTTTTTCAAGGCATGAGAATGGATATAAAAATCAGAAAATAGAATTGTATATTGTCAAGATGCAAAGGGTTATTGAATATGAAAATACATTGTCTATTGGTTTGAAATTTTCCTAGGTCCAGCTTTTAAAGCCAAATTTAAACTCTCTCTAGATATTTCATGATATTAACAGTGCCTTAGATGACACATCAGGTATCTTGAGAAGCAGTCACTACAACTGACAAAGGCTACTGAATACTAAGCAAAAAAAAGGAAATATATTGTTTACCTACAGACACATTAGAGTCTAAGTTGGACATGATAAAAAAAATGAAAGTATCTAAACTGTGTTCAAAGGATTTTCCAATAGGAAATGCCCAAAAGATTCAATTATTGTAAGGAAACATCTGCATAATCCATATACCTAAGAGTTGTTGCTAGCCTTAGCAGATGTAGAAACTATTCTTCTTAAGGGAATGACACTTGCTGTAATTACTAATTGGGGGGGCAATTCTACAGAGACTAATTTGATACCCGGTTAGATTTTCTAAATTATTGTGCATTGTTGGGTCACAGTATTTATCTGCTGTCATATTTAACTTGTTAGCTACATGGTGGTTCATTCAGAGAAAAGAACCATTTTCATTCATTTATTTAGCTGAGGTTAGTTTTCAGTGAAGTGTCAAAAGACCTACCCCAGAGATAAATGGTGCAGCAAATAATACTAGAAATCAAGAGAGAAAGGTAAGCAAAGAAAGATCTATTTTCATATGGACAATGAAAGAAAAATGGAAGCTCAGACAGAAAGCTGCATGATATATTTGCCTTAAGGACAGAGTTAACCATCAAATTCTCTTTGAGATTGAAGGAGCTGCACAGAGAAGACTTTGGTGCTGAATCTGAGTGAAGGAAGGGAGAGAAAAACAATTGTCTTTAGTAGAGAACTCCTGAACAAGTTGGTATAATTCTGAAGGAGTCACTGTGTCTCACTCTGTCCTTGCTCAGTATGGATTTTCCAGGGAGGATGAAAGCAGCTCAGGGTTTTAACATGAAGGAGTAGCTTTGCAACTTGCCGTGTGTATAGCATTCATTTCCTTGAAATTTTACCCACCAACTTTCAACATTTCCTAGATTATACCCCAGCATACTTTACTAGCTCATGAGGAAAGAGGGAAGGAAGAGGTTAGACTGGCAGTCCCACAAGTTTTCCTGTGTGTCCTTATATCAGTTTCTTTCTTGCATCCCAATCAAAGAGGAAACAAAAACTTTGCAATGAAGACAAACATCAGTTTGCTCTTTCTTGACTGTATGCTCAGGACAGAAATGCACTTGAAATTAGATTTAGAAACTGTTCAGGCACCAGACCAGTCATACTCTGTGACTTCAGAGACTTCATAACTAGGAACTGGGTCTCAGATCCTACACAGTTAATGGACCAGTAAACACATAAATATCCTCTTGCCAATTCTCATCACTCAAGACAACCAGTTAAGAGTATATATACTTACAGACCATTCACAGGTTAATTCTTAAAAGAGGGCTCTCTAAGAGTTCTGAAATTAGTTCTTAAAGGTTTCTTGCAGTGAGAACAAATAGATAACACAGATTGACATATCTCTTCAAAGCATGAATGAGTTAACATATTATATCATTGTGGGATCTTGGTTGGAGGAAAATGGACACTGTTATCAGGAACAGTACTTGAACCATGGAAAGAGTGTGAAGGAAGAAGAACGGTGGCAATGAAGCAAGAAGATAAAACAGAACAAAGTAGAGAAAAACAGGACGTGAGGAGTACTGGGTGAGTTAGATAGCAACCATGTGGCAGATTTAGGTGCATGAACAGTGCGTGGGCTATCGCATGAATCCAATCAGCATTGTTGGTGGTGTGCATGATCAGTGGAGCTTGCTCTATATAACCAAGGGATATACCAATAATAAGGGTCTTCACTTTATAGCTCTCGTGGAGTTGCCAAAGTCCATTCTTCCCTCACATATCATCTATGGTGAGAATTTATTATGAAAAACTATAGGTCATGTTGAACATTAGAGAAGTTCATGGATGACTGCCTCCTATAAGAAGGACCCCATGCTGGAGCAGAGAAAGAGTGTGAGGAGTCCTCCCCCAAGGAGGAAGGAATGGGAGGGACAATGTGTGATGAACTGACCACAAACACCATTCCCCATCCCTCTGCGTCACTCAGGGTGGGAAGGAGGTAGAGAAAATCAGGAGTGAAGTTGAGCTGGGAAGAAGGGAGGGGTGAGGGAAAGGTGTTTTAAGATTTGTTTGTTTTTTTTCCCTCATAACCTGCTCTGATTTGGTTTGTAATAAATTAAATTAATATTTTCCTATGTCAAGTCCATTTTACATGTGACAGTAATTGGTGAGCAATGTTTCCCCATCGTTATCTTGACCCACAAGTTTTCCTTATGTTTTCTCTCCAGTGATCAGTTGAGGAGGGGAGTGGTAGAGTGGCTTTTGTGGGTACCTGGTGTACAGCCAGGCTCAATCTATGACAATCACCTGTGCCAAAAATTTATCCTTCTGTAGTCAGATAATGAAGCAGAACCAAATACACAGACGTCACATGAGAAATACTGTCTGTCCTCTTGGTGCTGTGTTCTTTCATACTAAAAATGTTCTTTTACTGGGAGAAATAGGCTATTTAACATTGCCTTTCTTCTACTTCTGCAGCACATTGGGCACACAAACTTTGCCTGCAGAAGAGGAATTTGGATGAAAGAGTCTCTTCATGTCAATGTAGAGCTGGTTTTAGAAATTGAAAACTAGGGTAAGCGCCCCAGATTAAAGAATTCTCACAATGACTAATTTACATAGCAGAATGAATCATCCAGTGTATAAATCAGAGAAGGAAAGCACTTATACCTTCATATATTCCTGCAGGCTCCTTCCTTCCATGTCCAACAGTGTCTCTAAATATGCCTTAGAGCAAGACAGATGGTAAATGCCTTACTCAGAATAGTATCCAGCAGAACTCAAGAGACTTCAGTGATCAGGAAACCTCATTTACTCAGGAATTTGTACACTTCTCTCAGTCCCTGAAATAGGAAATATGTTGATGCCTCATTTTACATATAATTGTTGCAAAAATGGGACCCTCTTATCTAGAGCGACCCAGGATGCAGTGGTAAAACTTGAAGATGAACCCATGTATCCTGAAGCCTGCAGAGTGCTCTATTCTTCAGGCAGCACTATTTCTTTTTGAACAGACACTCCAGAATCATAATCCTAAAATCAGGATAGATAATTCTGTTCAGAAATGTATCCTTTACATTTATCAACATAATTGACAGAGAGACCACTTGAGTAACTTCAGCTTTCAAGGTACAAACCGGAAATTGTCAACAGAGAAGAACAGGGATGTGTTTATTCCATGTGACTGATAATGCCAATCTCTCCTCCCTTTCCTTCTTTAATTCATAATACAGTCTTAAGAAAAAGTGTAATTACAAATATAAACACATTGCAAATGTAAGGAAGACTAATGTCTAGCTACTGAATACATTTGTAGATAATTCTAGAGATTAGATATAGAGCTGTCATTATCCAGAAAAATCAGACACTTGTTCCTAGTCTGCAAGTGACAGAATAAGGAAATGATAATTAGTATGTGCAAAGAGACAAGTAATGACCAGAGATACTGAGATTTTTTTTTTTTTTACTATTATAAAATTTCCATTGATGCTCTAAGTTCCCCTTACATAACTACTGATTTTGACTGAGATAGAGTTAATGTTCTTCATAGTAGCCTGTATCATGCTGTGTTTTGGAGGTGTGATGAAAACAGTGTTAACAACACAAGGCTATTTTATTTCTTGCTAAACATTGCTAACACTGTGTCAAGAACCTTTCTACTTCTCACACTGCCCTTCAAGTGAGTAGGCTGAGGGTGGGCATGAAGTTGAGAGGGGACACAGCTGGGACAGATGACCCCAACTGACTAAAGGGACATTTCCTGTCATATGACATCATGCTTAGTTATAAACATTGTGGGGGAAGTTTGATGGGTCTGCAGTTGCTCAGGGACCAGCTGGGCATGAGTTAGCTGGTGATGAGCTATTGTAGGGTTTCTCACTTGTTCTTCTTGTTTTGTTTGGTGGGGTTTTTTTTGTTTGTTTTTTTTTTTTTTTAATCTTTCCCTTCATTACTTTGTCTTTATCTCAACCTATGAGTTTCTGACATTTTTCCTTCCAATTATCTCCCCCATCCCACTGGGGATGCAGCGGGGAGGGAGGTGTATGAGTGAGCAGCTGTGTAGAGCTTAGCTGTCTAGCAGAATTAAACAATAACAAATGTTGATTTACCTTAAGTCAAATTCTCCTTCTTTAGGTAGCCTTGGAGGCAGTATTGCTCATGCCTCCAAAAGGTTGCATACTGTGAAATGTCAAAGTAGGAGCCACAAATACCATGAAAAAAATCTTCTTACCCAAATCTAAGTCTGTATGGATTCAGTGTGGAGACAGGAGGACTGCCAATCTAGCAATACTTTTGGGGAGACATCATAGTAGAAGAGAGGATATTATCACCCACAAACTTGCCTGGAAGTAGTACCAGGCCCATTCCTCACTTTGGTATAGAGAGCTCTGACATTTTATGTCTTCAAATAGGCCATATGCCCCCTTATTTAAATAGACTGTCCTTCAACATGTATGGTATAGACTAGCAAGGGAGACAAGAGCTTCAGTTTGTAAAGCAGTACTGTTATATATTTCAATATTCCCTAACTTAACACTTGAGATGCAAAATCAGACCTGTATGATGGGGTTATCATGTAGACTCCCAAACAGCCTGTCCTGCTAACTATCAGACATAGCCCAGGGAATAAAAGCTGATTCTTTATGAAAAATCATGACTTGTGTTCAGCCTGTCTCAGTATTAACATAAATCTGATTAAGTAGAGAAAGCAGACAGGTGGAACAAGCAGTGTGATGGTTAATGCCACTGAAAGAAAGGTGGATGTGACAAAGTCTCTGTTTCAACCAAGTTAATTCTTCATAGTAGTTAGGAATCTATAAAGCTTGAACAGCAGGGACAGAGGAACAAAGCTGAAAGACAATAGAAACCCATGATCAAACAATGCTGAGTGTCAGAGGCAACACAAAGACCTGAAGTCCCCAACACTGAAGTGCAAGATCTGATCAATCTCATTTTACTGTAACTTTGCCTGCTGGTAACAGATCCAAATAAATTAGCATACCCTATATCAGGCTATAATGCATCTGTGATTCTAAAGCTGTGGTTTAGTATTAATTCTGCCAGTGTGAGTGAAACTAAACTGGAAAAGCATTCATAGAATTTGATGATCCCCAAAGGTGAATCCAGAACACTGTACCAGCCTGGAGATAGTGTGAATGGAACTGCTTTGAAATGTAAGCACAGTTATGGTAAGCTGCCCTTCGTACCATACAGTTCCACCCTTGCTGTGCTGTGCTATGAGCTAGATGTACTGTTTGTTCACTCTCAGGATATCAACTTGGGAGAAACAATTCCCAAAAAACCCCACAAACAAACCAAAACCATGAATCAAATTGTAAGTTTGATTTATCTCATCCTGCAGAGTCCTAATTCCCTATTGAGTACCTCCAGAAACATGCTATTAAAATACCACTTCAGAGGAATGTGGCAAAGTCCTCATGTTGTATCAGGCCCTGAGACCTAAAAAATAATAGGGTCAAAAGGTGGTCTACCTTACAACCATAGGGTTGTGACTGGGAGGATTAGGGGAGACCCAGCTGAACCTTTGTACTTCATACACACAGTCAGCCTGTTCTAGAGAGGGCTAGACCTGTAAATGCAATGTGAACTGTTCTGCATGAGAACTGGCTTGGGATCTAGAGGTTTCTCTCTGGGCAAGTGCCTTTCAATGTGTGGGTGTAACCCAGCTTTATCTATCTGCATAAACATTTGTTTGCTGTATTGGGCCAATGACCAGATTAATGGTTTCAGTAAGGAATTCAGATATGAAGGGATTTCTCAGTGCTTTCAGGTCTATTAAATCTTACCAGAACTTATGTCAGAATATAGCTATTTGGTGATAGGTTCTGATACGGGATGTAAAGGAATTACGATCTTTTCACATGTTTCAAAAAGCAAACCAGATGTTGCAAATAGACAATCTGGAAATTGAAATTCTCTTCAGGATTGCCAAATTTCCCGAAAGGTGCATAGAGAGGAAGTGAAAGGTTCCTGGAATAGTAAAAGGCTAGAAATATAATAAATATAATAAACTGCAGCTGGTTCAATACTTCATATTCTGAATTTGCAATGTTGAAGAGGCTCTAAATAAAGATCTTAAGTACTTTTCCCCTTTTATTTCTTTCTTCACTTTGTCATTTTTATTAAAATTTCTAACCTTAGCCAGATCTAAGAAAATAAGAAAACAAAAACAAATATAAGAGCTTTGTTCTTAAAGCATTAAGATTGAAGAAAATTGTGAGCAGCTCAGTGTCAGATTAGAATGAAGCACTTCTTGATTTTTATAGAGGATTCATGTACTCATGACATTCAGACAAACTGAAGGAAGTTAATAAACACAGGTCAGGTTACAAAAAAATTGTCTTTTATAGAAGTTTTAAATTTTCTTTCCTTTACAGAACTTCATATTTATATGTATTACTAAAGGGAAAACAAACCAGAATTGATTTTGAATGATTTACTCAGAGCTCAGGGATGGAAACAGTAATGGGAGGGTCCCCTTTGAATCATGAGGTTCAGAAATTATCTCCTTACATTTATAACTTCTTCTCAGAGAGGAGTTTAGGTAGGGCTGAATCTACTCCTAGTCTAAGGCTTGATCAGTGCTTTATGTCTAAAAGGTTATACACACACACTCAATCCTGCATATCACTTAGCTAAGATTTCAAAGTTTCAGCATGCTTATGCCCAGTTCACTTACCTTCCACCTAGCTGTCTGGTGTTAGCTTGTTCCATAGTTCAAACCCTAGGCTTCTGAAAGCAGAGTCTCAGACATTAATTATCATAAAAAAAATTAAGAGAGTGGCACAGCAGCAGGAATACCTTAAGTTGATCCCTTCAGAGAAGAACTTGAACAACCTGAAAAATATCTTTAGAGACCCCCCTTCTTGGTCAAATGGTGATTCTAGACTGAGATCTGACATCTTCAAACACCTTATTGAGTTCCTTCACCATCTTCAGGCAGGCCATTATCCTCTTGAGTTGCAGCTTTTGCTGATGGTTGTAGCTTTGAATCCTCCTATGTTCTGGTTTGTGTTGGCTCTGGAGGCCCTGTTTTACTTCAGTAGGTACAAGCTCAGTGTCCTGGCTTTGGGTTAATTATCAGAAACAGCTGCTGGCCCAAGCATCTGGGAGGGGCTGTAGCTGGGAGGGACCACAGCCAGGATAAAGCAACTCAACCAGGCAATGGCATATGTGTTGCTATGCTGAGTAATGCTCCTGTGTGACGTGATGACTGGCTTGGGGTGAGTATCTGTTTTGAAGCTGCTTTAGTGTATAGCTTTAGGGTGACTGGAGCAGGAAAAGAAGGCATCTTAGGCACAGCTAGGGCCTTACGGGTTTCTATTACTTGCTTTGTCTACCATTTTGTTAGTACTGTTGTTTTCTTCTCTTCGTGTTGTTTTATTAAACTGTCTTTACCTCTACATGGGGGATCTCATCTCTTTTCTTCTTCCTGATAATCCTTCCCATCATGGGGTGGGGAAGCAGTGTGTGAGGGTTTAGCTGCCAGCAGAGGTTAAACCACAATAGTCCTTTTTAGTGCCCAGTGTGGGGCATGAAGAGTTGAGATAAAGACAAATCTGACCTGAGGGTGTTAAAACAATTCTGTCATATATACTTTCTATAGTGACTAAACAGGGCATGTTCACAGTGCTGGTTCATTTATTCACATGATACTGTTATCTAAACCCTTATAAGTACTATATATTAAACCACACCAAAGACATTCAGTAAATCTAAATGAAAGTTTACAGCTTGTTGCCTAAGTCTTCAGCAACTCTAGCTACTTGTGCTAAACAAAGTAAGCAGCATACTAAACCACCCAACATCATAAATCTAAGTGATTTATTCTGTTTAAGCTATGACTAATATCTCTGAACATGGAGAGGCATCCTTGGTGAAGGGGGGAGATGCTTGGAGTGGAGTCCAGTTGCTGTCCAGGGAGAACTCAAATTAGGTTCATGTAATGATTTGTTTGTAAAAACTCTTGTTGCTTTGAGAAGTGACTTTGAGAGGTGTCACAGCTCAAGGGGAGATCATCACCATGCAGCCATACTGCCTAGGGGGGAGAGAAGGCGGCGGCTCACTGAGGCTGTCATATTTATGAGGTAAAGCAGTGGGTTTATAGTCAAACTGCATACAGTGGGAGAGGTATGGATAAGACTCCTTGTACCCATGACTTTCTTTGCTCATTCTTCTCCTTTGTGGGTTTCCTAGAGGAATTTTTGGCACAGCTACAGCTCAGGTCTTTACCACCTTTGGAGCCTGTACCAAACTGTTGCTGGTTTCATTAAGGGGAGGGTTAAGAACATCCATCACAGACATTCACTCGATGAACAACTGTTTGAGAACACACTTCCTTTGGAAACAAAACTACAAGCAGGTTGAGTACTTCTGGAGTACTGTATCCAGTTCTGGGCTCCCCAGCTCAAGAGAGACAGGGAGCTGCTGGAGAAGGTATAGTAAAAGTCTACAAAGGTTATTAGTGGACTAGAACGACTCTCTTATGAGGAAAGACTGAGGGAGCTGGGTCTTTTTGTTTGGAGAAGAAAAGACTGAGGGGGGGAATCTTATCAAGGATTATAAATATTTAAAATGTGGGTGTCAAGAGGATGGGACCAGTCTTGTTTTCACTGATGCACTCAGTGACAGGACAAGATTTAATGGACATAAACTTGAACATAGGCAGCTCCACCTAAACATGAGGAAGAACTTCTTTACTTTGAGGGTGAAGGAGCACTGGAACAAGAAGCCCAGAGAGGTGGTAGAGTTTCATTTTTTGGAGACTTCCAAAACTCACCTAGATGCAATCCTGTGTGATGACTTTCTCTAGGTAAACCAACCTTAGTAGGGGGTATGGACTAGATGATCTCCACAGGTCCCTTCTGACCACTACCATTCTGTGAATCTGTATTTTAAATAGTGTGTTATTTTGCATTTTTCTTCAGTATTTTATGTGTTCTCCTTTCCACACTCCATATCTGTATATATTAATGATCTCTATGCAAAGCTGTCTTCAGAGAATACATCCCCAAATCTCTGTTACTGGATAAAGCTTTGTGACATCTTGATGTTCCATATTCTGTAGCTGGATACCAAATAATTACATAGCTACAACCTGTAAAACCAAATATAATTACACTCTTGCCTGTTTTTTTACTAGAAAAATCAAATGGTTTTGTTTTCATGGAGTTCATATGCTCTCTGCTGCAGAGCAATAGCAGGTTTTACTTTTATGTAGATCAGGTGGCTAAAATAGAGAAACTTGTTTTCATGGTGTGGTAGATTTATTGCCCTCAAAATTTGTCTCAGAATATTTGCAATTGGCTAGCAACTTGTGTTTGAAAGCCATTGTAGATGTACAATGCAAGCACATAAGGAGGAAGGGGAAGAATAGTGTACTTATTCTGTCTCTGAACTTGTTTTTATAAAAAGACTGCCCTAGTTCCTCACAAAACAACCTAATGAATAAAGTTAAAGCCTGAAATTTTCTAGTGGTATCTTAGAAATTTTATGAATTCTTAATTATCTCAAATTACTTATAAAGACAGGAGACCAAAATAATATTATGTGGTCTCCTGCAAGTCTTTGTTACTATATCAGATGAAATTATGCTGTATTTTAAAATAAGATTATAGTAGTGTATTCATGGTTCCAATTGAAAACCTGAACTAAAGACTTTCTCACCACTTATGTGTTTAATTATGCTTCTCCATACCTTTTTTAATATCCTACTTTCTCAGTTGAACTGGAAGAAAGACACTAGAGACAAGAGACACTAAGACACCTCTATTTTTCTTAGCCAAGACAAGGTAGTTCTTCATATTTCATGGTGCTTTGATTCAAAGTACTAGGTCTGACTTTTACCTAAAATGTATTGGCAGGATTTGACAGACTTCCTTAAGGCTTCACAAACTCATGTAAGCTATTTGGTTGATGTGGTATAATATAAAATAAGACAAAAAAGAAAAAGATAGTTTATAATATATTTATTCAAATAAAATTTATCATTACAGTTGATGTCACGTACAATAGATATTTGAGCTTATATTCCTAAATTTAGGCAAACCCTAAACTAGGCATTTATTGTAAGAAGGTTCTCTAAGCTCAATCTGTAATCAGTGGAGAAAGGCAGCATTTTGATTCATGTAATAGGTGTAGATAATTGTCTACCTGCTTTCTTTTAAGGATATTAGCATCCTGATATGGGCACTTGCTTATAATTAACTTGACCCAAACTGTAGTGTTTAAAGGAAGAGATATATATTGTGGGACTACCTGCTCTAAAGTTTCCTGAGTCTTCTTGGAAGTACTTGTGCTGAAGGAAGGTTGCAAAAGATAATTTATATGGTTCTGATGGCAAAGCACTGGCATTTAGTGTCCTAAAATTATACCTCCTACTTCTAAAATGAATTACCTTATTGCTCACTCCCAATTTTAATCCTACGTAGTATTGATAATAAAAGACATAAAGCAGGAAGGCCCATATTTAAATTTATAGAGAAGACACTATGCTTGTTTGTGAGACAGAACATGAATGTAATGAGAAATTGAACAAGGTCTAGAGCTTGCAGAAAAGGCAATAAAAAAAATTCAGTTTGTCATGGGTTTCTTGGTTTTGTATTTTTCAGGATGTGACTTAAGTTCCCATCAGAGGTTCTGCACACTTTCATTTCCTTGTGTGAAAAGGCATATCGTTCCCATCTTCATCCATATTCAAACACTAATAAACAGATGGTCAAATTAAAGAGACCCTATCAGCCAGAAAATTAAATGAATTAGAATTTCTCCAGAGCTTAGTTTTCCAAACCATTCCTTCTACCATTAAAATAAACAAACCAGCTCACTTTTCCTTCTGCTTTTCTTCCAAACACTTTCAGAATCATGAGATCAAATAATTAAGCTGGTGGAAAATCCCTTGTTGGTATTAGAAACAACCTCTACTGGGAGGAAGACTAAGAAAACAGCTGGTTATTACAGAACAAGATATTTCATTACATTGAGCATATCTGCTTAGGAAAAAAGAAAAGTCAGACTTTGAACTTACTGGATCAGTGATTACAGTGGAATTGGGACAGACTTGACTGGATGTATTTTGCATTGTGGGGAGAATAAGGAAATATTCTCACAGGATTTACTTTATATACAAAATTTGCATTAAAACAATTTCAAAGGAGAAGGAATCTTCTCATACTCAAAGCAAAAGGCAGGCAATGAGGTAATTATTTTAGTGCAGCAATTCATCCCAGCCCATTATGGCAGACTGGGAGAGGTGAAGTTAGTACAGTCACCAGTCAATGACATTAATGACATTGGATCACTCAAGTCAGATAAGAGCTGTGATATGAAAGGTCATTTGGGTTGCACCTATATAATGTATCGATTCAGAGTGGTGGTGTAGCTTTGAAGAGAGTCCCCTAATTGTCACTACTTGCTCTGTGGTGGCTTGGTTTCTTAAGTGACAGTGGACCTGGACTGTCAGCACCATGCCAGGGAAGCACAGGCCCTCTGACTGCTGTTGAGCCACAGAAATCTCAGTCTTTGAGACCTGAGTATAGTGAAGACATTTGCTCTATGGGATCAGGTTAAATTTAGTATAAAATAGCTCTTTTGAACCACATGGAGTGAAGATGTAGGGACATCAACACCAATGACTTAAGTCTACTGATCCATTTCTTATACTGTATCAAATAGCCTAAGACATCACCCATGGGAGCTGTAATATAAATGACTTTTTAAAGATAGTCAGATCTTGTCATTATAGTATTTGAAGTTGCATTCCACTTGGTTGGAAGATCTTGGTGTTGCAGTTAGAGATAAAAGCCCTGTGGTCCTGCTATGGAGACCAGCAACCATTCCCACACATTTCCTTTCCACACATCCCGACCCTCCCTTATAATAGCAACAAGAGAAACCACTGCAAAGGCAATTGGCTCAGGCACATGGCTCAGGCACATAGCTATGCCCACTTTGTTATTCCCTGGTAATCTACAGCCCCTGAAGAGCACAGTCTCACTGGTACGTAGATACCATCTATACCTAGAACAAGTTGAGAAAAAAACACAGGGAAATTATTTATTTTGGGAGTTGAGCAAAACTTTCTTTTGCCCAGAGCTACCCTGCACCTTGTAAACACCGTGTGGAGGAATCTGTCACTTCACAGGCCATGAGAACTGCATATAAGGTTCTTCTGCCACCTCACTGGCAGCAGGCAAGGAAAGACCCTGTAAGATTATCAAGAGAAACCTATGTAGATGCTAAATGAAAAGAAATGATTCCTGGAACACTGCCAGTCAGCACTCATTGTCCAGCCACAGACACTGAAGATGAGAAATCTCTTTGGCTGGACTGTTACAGAATGAATTCTAGTAAATTTAAGGAGCAAAGCTGACTTTGATGGTAGGTACAAAGTGGATAATCCCTCTGAATCCTCCAAGAATATATGACTTGCCAAACATGAGTTTTACTAGGTAACGTTTATTTAAGCATTATCTATTACCATCCTGTGGGCAGCTACTAATGGGGTATGTGGGGCTCTCCTCTTTGTGCATGAGAAACCTGAACCATTTTTTAGATGCCTCTTTCAGATCAGTTTCCAGTATTTCAGAAACCGCTTTGGAATAGATAGCATGTTTTCACTTCTCCTTTCACATATTGGCACGCTTTTTCTGCTTTTGACAACTATACCATGAGATTTCTGAGAGTGAGGGAGACATGAACATATTATACAGTGAGTTTAGCTATTAACTAGTGTTTGAACATCACAGTGTTTACCTCACTTTTGAAATATCCCCAGTCCTCTCCTTTTCCTCTAATTTGTAGCAGCCTCTTTTATCTGTGGTTTGGATTGGTCTGCATAGAGGATAGTGGGAATCTTTCCATCAGTTTCAGTAGTCCTCTGATTGGATTCTGTGATGGAAAACTTCAGTTTAGGTGAATTTCCTCTCACACTCCCTTATTTTTTTTTTTTAGGCACTGTGATCACCTGTATCTTGGATGAGCAGGAAAGTACGCTGTGCCCTGATATATTCCACACTGCACCAAGGACACAGTTACACAGTGAGAGGCAGAGGAGCAAAACCAAACTGATTAAGTTCAGGTACTGAAAGTAATATCACCACAGCAATGAATTGCTTGCCAGGGTTAGAAGTATTTTTCACAGTTCTGTGTCATATATACATACATGTAGTTAAGCAGAAAGTTCACAGAAGGGAACGAATGGCTGCTTGAGTCTGTATGACCCCTGTTGCTTCTGTCAGTGAGCCAAACTGAGGGACAGTAGATGTACTGCTAGACCAGTACATCTGGAAAAATGCTATTTTTTTCAGAAAAAAAACCCAAACCAAGAGATTACTTTCATTATCCCACATATGATGCAGAGTTTGGTAGTTAAGTCAGAGACTGTAAAATAGTGATGTGGCTGCATTAAACAATTGATGGATTTCTTAATCTAGATTGTTCAGAGTGAAACGATCTACGTCTTTTCATGACTTATCCCTCTTTAACCTCTAGCTTGTACTCCCATAACTTACATAAGTAAATAGAATCAGTCATCTATTTTAAATGAAAAAATTCCACAGTAAGTTGAAAACTTGGAAGGCTTGTTTTGGAAATGTCAATGCAAAACATTTCAGCTTTTCTGAAGTGAAATGTTTTGTTTCACCATTTATAAATCAGAAAGATTAATTTCAGAAAAAGTTAACTGCTACTTTCAAAAAACCAATATTTTTACACTTTTCCCCAGTTAAATTAATTTACTAAATCCAATGCATGTTCATGAGTAAATTTGTTCTTTGTAAGACTGAATTTTTCAAGTGATTTAACTTTTTTTCAAAAGTTAAAAACGTCTAAACTATGCTTTCTAAATTACTGCTTCTCCCTTCTTTCTTGCAATATGCTTGGGAAATCTGAAATACTTAGATATACAATACATATAATATACATTATATACATATAGATATACAATACATATAAATACATACAATAAAAACCTATTCTCTATATTAAGTCATACAAACTGCAGCATTGCCTGTGAGTTCAAGGTACCTTAACTGCTGAGCAGACGAAGGGACAAGAAATTGAAATAAATCTAACATCAAAAGAAGTAACTGTATTTTAAGTATGGCATTAGGCTTTCCACAGAGTGATGAGTTTCTCCATGAGTTTGTTTGGTAAGAAATGTCATGAGAACATTCAGCTCTCTAGTTAGAGCACATGGCAAACTGTCATCCTTAGTAGTTTACTAAAAGCAACTAATATCTTGTATATACCTTTACATGTAAATCCTCAACTGCTATATTAAATCAAGACATCTATTAGCCAATTTGTCCTGACCCTTCAATCGTCAGGGTTGCTTGTTGAGTCATCAGCAGAGGTACAGAATGGAGATACAGATCTTGTGAACTTTCTCAAGACAGAAAACAATGTGTTGCTGTCATTCTAAGGAAGGAATAATTTGTGGTTATGGAATAACTGCACATCTTTCTAGACTACAGTCCTGATCTCTCTCTCATAACAACATACAAAAAGGAAAATATTTTTCTTCTTCAGATGCACCCCTCATTTTGAACCCTCAAGAGGCTTCCTGCCCTTCATTTTATGTTTGGATGCAGTGAAAGAAAGGATGTCAAATCCTTTTAAGCATTTTCCTTGTGAAATATAGGACTTCAGTAAAGTAAAAAATTGCTTTTGCTATCTACTTGCTTTCTCATACTTTTTTACAAACAGCTTCGTGGCCAAACCACAAGATGATCAATGTGGTCTTTCAAAATCATTCTTCAATGGCAGACAGTTTGCATAAATGAAAGTTAAGAACACAAGAACCCGAAGCAATTTAATTTTTTATGTGCCAAATGAAACATAATTGCCTTTCTACATCTACTATATTAGATTTTGCTTTGCACTTAAAAAAGAAAAATCCATAGAAATTAATTCCTTGAAAACACTTATTTACCTTCATAGGAATTTTTAACCACTAGCTACATTTATTATTTTCAATTACCCAGCATGATGTAGGCTACTGATACCTCAAATAATTGACTTTGCATTTTCAAGTAGTTTCAGTATTTTTCATAAATCTAACTGAAACCTAACATTTTGCATTAACAATTTTTTGAAGTGAAGAGCCTTTTTCATTTCTCATAGAACCCCACTGAGAAAAGGCAGTATTTTTTGAAAGAGGATGGTACTTTAAGTAGAGAGAATCACAGAATTTTTGAAGTTGAAAGAGACCTACAGTGATCATCTAGTCCAATGCTCCTGCCAAAGTAGGTTTGCTTGGAGCACATTACACAGGATTGCATCCAGGTGGGTTCTGGATATCTCTAGAGAAGGAGACTCCACAACTTCCCTGGGCAGCGTGGTCCAGGGTTTCATCACCCTCACAGTATCTTTACTTACTGGTGAAGTTTTTTCTCATACTTAGATGGAACCTTCTGTGTTGCAGTTTGTGCCATTCCCCCTTGTCCTATCACTGGGCACCACTGAAGAGAGTTAGAAATGGGCAGACTGTAGCACTTGGAAAGAACAGAAGTATCCCAAAAGAAGCAGGGCCCTGCTCCCTGTAAAGCACAATCCCCAGCTAAGCCTTGGGCAGTGTAGAAAAGAAGCCTTTTCTCCAGTCAAGTGAGAAGAATGTGCTGAATTTGTTGCACTGCATGGAACCAAGGAAAGCTGCTGGGCTATTAAACAAGAGTGGGGAGGATGAATTTCGTCTTCAGGGATATGGTGGGAGGGAAGGAGTGGGGTGTCTTCAAAAAATGTGTTTTAATTTGAAGCATCAGCTCACAATTTTGTGAGAGATACATTTTTCTAGTAGATTTAGAGGTGGATAAACATTCAATGACTTGAAAGAAAAGGCAGAACAAGTCCTCCCTGGCCAGCTGAATTTCATCATACAACGCTTAAGAAAACTGTGCATATGTTAGTGAGGTATTAATCTTCTCTTATAGATGTAGTTCATCTTGAAGCATGAATGAAACCAATGGAACTACTCCAACTCAGAGTAATTATGGATCTAGGATATTTAAAAGAGCTTTTAAAAAAACATACATGGCAAACCTGATCTTTATTGCAAAATGCCAAACTACAAATCAAAAGGCACATGAGCTCATAACTTTGCAGAGTGTAAAAGATTTCAAGTACAACTGAAAAGGACCAGTGTTTTCCCGCAGTGGAAGCATTCTTAGGCAATATCAAGGCATGCAAGAGTTCATAGAGGACCATTCCAAAAGGAACTGTAAAAATGACTGATATTCATCTGAATCACACAGCTCACAGTTAATAAAACATATGTTTGGTGATGTATCCCTTTTATATTTAGTATGCCTTGATAGATCATGTTACATAGTAGAGAAAACCAAAACCACAAGGAAACTGAAACAGAAAAACCTTCTGACACACAAGCTCTTACTCAGAAAGCTGGCAGTTATTCAGAAATAGTTGATCTGCATATTCAAATCTCACTTACCTCACATAATATATTTGAGTCCTGTTCGTGTGTGGCATGATATGGTGGTTAATGTAGAGTTAATAGTCACCTTTTTGACTGATTTCTTGTAATGATTTCCTCCTATACAAACTCATAAATTTCTGTATTTCCTTAAGTAATGAGTAAACCAAATATTCACCTGCCAAAAAGTAATTTTATGATAAGTTAGGAGGCCTATTACCTAATTTTTGTAAAGCACTTTGAGACTCAAATCTACTGTGTAACTATCATTATTGACAGTAGAAACAATTCTAGTGATGAATTCTACTTTTTTTCACTGCAAATGGGCTCTAATTTAGATTAATTGAAGCATCTTTTGCACGTTAACAAGAATTCCTGAATCTGATGAGGACTGAATAAAAATGTTTTAATGTTTTAGGATACTCACTGGTAAACTCCCTAGGACTCAGACTGCATTCTACGTGTTCATCTATTGCCTAGCTTTGTGAAATCTTCTCAGAGTCCCTTGATTGCAAACATAGCTCAAATTGTAAATAATATTATCTGGTAATTATCCAAAAAATGTTTGCAATAATTCTTCTACATTGATTTGACCCTCATAACTTTTCTAATTTAAATTAAAAATGTATTTAGTAATAGTCACCATGGAGTGTCACCATGAGTTTTTTTTATATCCTATAAATACATTATACCACGATTAATTATCTCTATGTATTTGATACAATGTAATTTATTTAGGATTAATGGACTCAGTAAATGTAGAGTTTCTCCATATTTCATTAATGGCTAATCCATTTGCTGCACTGAAGTTTATCAGTAAGACTAAATCAATGAGCTGATGCTTATCAGACATAGTGCTATTCAAATAGTTTGCACAATAATGTCTGTAAAAAAATCTCTGTGCAGTTTATCACAATTTAAAGGGTAGTTGAATTGACTGGATTTATGTACCAGAGGGATTGTTTTCTTTGGTATACTGTCCCAAACAATGTAGATAAATTATGTGTATGTAGCTGCATTCTTAATTGATCATTTGTAATGTCATTTTTATGTCTGCAGATATTTGTAATTCTGGAAAAAATAGAGAAAGCCATCTTTTTTTTAAAAAAAAAACTCCTATATTTTAGAAACACAACATCTTTCAGATTTAATTAAGACTAAAGTTAATCACATGGAGCAAAATCACAATGATTACTCAATGTTTAAAAATATATAGAAGAGATTAAAGTTGGATAATTTTATGTGCACCAGGGAAAGTGTTCATATTTTATATCAAATAATATAATAGATGCTGTTATTGAGTGATAGCTATTCAAGATACTATATGCTTGTTATGATTATGTGCTATGTATCACCCATCTGAATATGTTAGATATCAGAACCTTGTCCCAAAGAACATGTGAGCTAAACAGAGGAAATGATGAAGGGAGAGGAAGATGAGATACTTTACATTTATTATAGCAGTATTTTGGCATAAGCTTGAGTATAGGCTTGCCAGTTTTTAATTATAACACCTGAATATTCCATTTTGAATTATTTGATTACTGTATCTTGAAAAACAGTTTTTATGAAACCCCACTCTTAAAACAGGGACAGGTGTATGGGAGAAGGAATAAGAATGTGAAGACAAATAAGGGATTATGACTTGTATTTCTTATTTGTGGTGACTCTTATTATGCAGCTGTCAGTCACAAACCTTTTAGGACAGGTTTCTGTTTGAAACACTTTCCCCCACAATGCTTTGCTATGCTTTTTCAGGCTTGTGTTCTGTAAATGGATACAGTAAAAACAAATACTGATGAATTCCTGGGTATATCAGGGTTTTATTTGTCCAGCATGACAGAAACATTTTTACAAAAGGGAGACATTGTACAATGACAGCTGCTAGTCAGATTATATTTGCTGACTGCTTCTTTCAGCATCTGCAGAGCAGCATTACATGGCCTTGAGTGGAAACTGAAAGTAGATACTGATGCCTGTCCAATACTGGCTATAACTTTATAGAGAGTAATAACTACCCTGAAGCATAAAATTTATTTTATCACCTGTCTTTTATAGGATGTGTCCCAACTGCTTTGTAATTTAAATGCATAGGCTTATGATCAGAATAGCTTCTAAACCAATGAAAAGCTGGAAAAAACATAAATCCAGTATATATCCATTGGTTCACAGCTTTACAGAGGTATAAAAAGAGCCTCAGAAAGACTAAGATACAATGGAAAAAATGTAGAGTTACTGCTCATATCCAGATATTCATACTAGAAAGTCTCTCAGAAATAAGAAAAACAGAACCACTCAGAGAATTTTTTTCTCTGAGCTACAAAATACTTAATTGAGAATAAGCAGGACAATTAAAAGATTCCATTTGTGCAAGTGAAGAATTTAAAGTATTTTTTTATGCTCCCTTGAAGAGTAGAGGAACAAAGGAAACTTTTCATCCTCTGATGGACTTCTCTCTGCAGTGTAGGTGGCCAAGCTATCTACTCAGTGTTGTTATTTTCTGTTACAGGCAGGTGAATGAAGAAAAGCATGAAGTAAACAGGTCCTCGATTTTTACACCACTTCATACCAGACTCAGTATATCTAAAACATCAATGTGGTGTTTGGGGTGAGATTCATCTGATCAAATAAAACTAGGTGTCCGAGGATGAGGATTACTTGCACAATTCTATTGTGTGTCCTAATAAAATCTTCAAGGAGTTTAAAGGGAGTTCAGGTTGAATTTCTCAGATGTTGATCTTACCTTCATCAGGATGAATCTAAGCCTTGGTGTGAAGTATAAGTACACATCTGGATTCTTTCTATGGTCTTTGACACACGTGTTAAGATGAGATGTATCTTTCTTTGCAGAAACTGTCTATTGGGTGGCTAAGTTTAGAGGTAATTTATACTGCCATAAAGTGTTGCTGATAAGATGTTTAAAAAATCCAGGGATTAGATCTATTTTCAGTAGTTTCTATTTCTGTTCTGGGAGCTTAGGGCTCTTCTTTGATTGATTCTTTTGAGAATGAAGTTACTGTTTCTTATAACATAATCAAGCTTGGCCTTGTTTTTACCTACCAAGGAAGGACTATGAGTGTCAAAAATACTAGGATCTGGCTTCCAGAAGAGTATAAAAATATCCATCCCATCCATCAAGCTGGGCATAGCAAAACTCAGTTTGTCATGACAACAAAGTAATCCGAGAGCTCTCTGATAATGACGCTAATAAATGCCTTGGTGCATGAGCGGCATATCACCAAAATGACAAATTGATGAAAGAAAAGGTTACACAGGAATGCAAATAAAAGCTTTCCATCTGTGTCAAGTATTTCTTTTTGCCTGGTAATAGCTGAATAAAAAGGAAATGAAAGAAATTCTCTTGACTGCGGGATGAAAAACACATAGACAGAAAGAAACCCCTTACATCGTGTGCAAAAAGTGCTTGACATGAATACATTCATGGCACTCTTTGAGGAACAAAAAAGGGGTTCACATTGACTAACTTGAGGTACCTAACCTTGGCTACAGAATTAGGAATCATACACACAGTCAGTAAAGCTTTCAGAAACCTATTCAGGTTAGATGCTTGAAGTCAGAGAGTATGACTGCCCCACACTGTGTTCAATTGTCATTCAAAGTACTGCAGAAACTTAAGGATATGAATAAGGTTAAACTGAGCCAAACTAGGTATTTCAGCTAGGCTCAAGAATCCTGAAAGACCTATTTAAATATTTTCATGTTTTTCTGCTGCTTCAGAGTTAAAACAATTGGTGCTACTAAACACCCTTCTGTCCTAAATTCAAGTTATTTAGACAACACTTCGGTGACACCTGAGGCATTAGGAGAGACTAAGGTGTACTGCTCACAAGGTTATCAGGAGGTTGACCTCATCAGTTCACTATGTTATGAGGAAAGACAATGTTTAACACCTGAAAGGTACATGCCAAGATGGTATTGAACAATGAAATAAAAACACAATGTCAGAGTGTTTTAAAGTTTTGGGGAGAGATGAAGTTTCTTATGTTTTATTCATTTCCTTCATGGAAGACAAATGTGGTTTTAGCAACAGAGAAGATCTATGATATTCCTGTAAACATTTCAGAGCGACACAGGTGTTTAGTTTGGCTTACTTACAGTTATAGTCTCTGAAATGTCACTTGCATTTCCTAAAACTTCTAAGATTGTATATACTGCTTCTTTAGGGACTTTTAGTAATCTTTCCCTTAGCTTCTAAGTCTCCTACAGAAAAGGGTGGACTGTATCCACTTCTTCTGCATCTTAATCCTCCTTCCCTAAGGAAATGGGTCTTCTGAGAAGTTATCCTAACTATAAACAATATCCCATGGAGTCTATCAACCTGTCCTTCATGTGCATTAGTTTCAGATCAATATCTTGAAAGATGCTACAACTTTTGTTTTTGGTAAAGATTGTTTGAGTCCCCCCTGACCTGTATTCTTTTCTATGTTTTGTTATGCAAAGTTAATAATTTCAAATATTTGAAATGTTATCTCTGATGTTTTAGGAAAGTGCTGTTTGGGGACAACTTCTTGGCTTTAATACAGATTGCATTGATTTGCTTAAATGCACCAGAGACAGCAAAAACTTTTAAAACCTCAGTGCATCTTTCTCATTCCAGATTCCATATGGGCTTAGTTTTATTAGCAGAAACGCCACTTGTATTGTCCCATCTTCCTGCCACACTACACAGAAAGAAAACAGCCCTCTGGCAATTACTATGTGCAATATTCAGCTTCTGTATAAGTTACATTTTCAAATACAATTAAAAATAATTGGATATTTGGTTAGTTCTAATGAACATCTGGGACAGTGATTCCTTCTGAGATTCCAGAAACTGTGACTTGTTGTTATCTAACATTTGGGAGACAAGACGTAAGGTGGCAATTTAATTGAGTGGGATGGATCAACAGATGGTACTCCAGGATTATGAATGGTCTTGTAGCATACTCAGGCATAGCTTTATTCACCCCCTGTCCCTTTTAGCAGCTGTGGCTGTTCTATCAGCATCCAGATGTCATACCAGCACCCTATCCAGCTGAGCCTTGTCCTCACTAGGATTTTCTTATATGCTATTAAGTGGCAGGAATTCTGCCATGGACAAATGTGATCTATAGTTATGGTAAGCTGAGGAGAATACATCCTTCATCTTTGTGTTGCTGTATTTCCCAGAATATTCTTTCCTGTTTTTTCTGCTTATACTTATCTGCCAAGGAGAGTAAGGGCATGTGCAGTCCTCTATGTTTGGTCTCAGTTACCAGCTCTCTTTTCAGATTGGAAAAAAAAAAAGTTTGAGACTGAGAACTTCTGAACCCAAGTTTTATTTATTTATATATGCATATATATTTCAGTTTTATATATTTAGCAGATACTACTAATAGCATCTTACTGCTGAGCAAGGAAGTGGAACCTTACTGGGAATGTATTTCCAAATGGATGTCTAACTAACAGTTAATGTTTATACCAGTAATAAAGTCCATAAATAAAGTAGAAGCTTTAAATTTGCTGAAATCCTGAAGCCCAAAGAGAGACCAGTGCTCTGTCTGAGGGGACTTTCAATCAAGTAGGATAATCCTTCAAACAACTGTGATTGATTTTCATTGCCCAAAGCCTATGCTTGTGTTAAATAATGTATCTCCCCTGAAAGAGAGGCTGTAATTCTCTCCCTGCTGGGGCTATAAATGTTGTATCTATCTCCCAACTGGGAGTAACACCCTTCCTTTATAAGAAATCTGGGGCAGATTATGAGAAAAAAGTGAGTACACAACAACATTTACTTTGTGCATCCTCCTAGCTTTCAGCAGTCTGAGGTTTAGCTCTTAATGCATTTTTTTCTTGCATGAATATGTCTTTCTTAATTAGGCTCTCCATAACCTTCTGAAGCAGCGAATTACACAGTGAACTGGATGACACAGAACTAAGATGAAAAAACAGCACATTGTGTGCCAATGCATATAGGAAAGAATCCTGCAGGTAAACCATTTTGGTGCCCTTGCATGAAGGACAATATATTCAGTAATACTAAATGGAGCTATATATGGATAAAGGATGGGATTTAGCACTCTTAGGACATCTTATTCTGATTCCCTTCTGGCCTTAGTCCAGTTTATGAGGGAAATATATTGGCCAGGTATGGTAAAGAAATCTTTACTGTTCTGCATGTTCCACCGCTGTGATGTACAGTGATGTAAAATTTATGCTTTAGCATGTATAGTATTTTTTTTTTTCCTTTAAAAGGGAAGTGAAAACAGGAAACTCAGAGACAATTTTATGATTCAAATTACTTTTTGTGAAAAAAAGCAAAGTACTCTAATATAAATTCTAAGCTTAGACTGAATGGCTCACTGAGAAACAGTTTAATTTATCACATTAATTATATAATTAAAACATGAAGTAAGCAATGGTTTAATTGAATACAGGCAATGTTTATTTGTTCACACAGGTATTTTGCATCCTTGTAAATTCATCAAATGAAGAAATGTTTGCAACACGATAATTGGAAGGCCTAATTTATCCTTTTTTTAACTACCTCCAAATATATAAAAGTTGTTTGTTTATTCATGCCTGCAAATTGAGTAATATTTTTTTTTTTTAGAAAAAGATGAAGAGTGCAACAAAGTTAATTCTTGTTGTATAAATTTATACAGAAATGTAGAACATACATTCATTCATCTCCCTCTATAATTGTGCCATAAAGTAACACATGCTTTATTATAATTCTAAAAGAAAATCTTATCTGCAAACCATATGCTCTATGATGCCCTTATGCAAATTGTTATTTTTATCCGACAATATTCAGACAACTGTTGGCTTTTTTTCTAAAACCCAGCAAAACAGTGTAACATTTTCCTTGTTGCTTTCATCTCTCACACATCCATATACAAATATTTAGCATTGTTAGCTGCTAGTGGGATGCATGAACTTTTACGAGCTATGGAATATGGATGACCTTTCAGCTTCATTATTGTACAGTTTATTTTACTTCATTTATACTACTGTTATTTTCAGTCATACTAAGCAGGCTGACATTAGCTTGCAGTTGTCTTTTTAGTCTTTCTAGAGATATACTACAAAAATAAAACTAAATTGCTAATGTAAAAGAATTTGCAGCATTTTTTTTCAGAATTCATTTGCAGAATGTTTTGCATTTTCTTGTTCATTATTGATTTGATTCAAATTCTTCAGGGGAGATACTACAATATTTTAAGGGGCCAGTTATCATATTGACACATAATCTATCCATCAGTTTCTTTAGTCCTTCCTCCACTCCAGACACAACCTGTAAAATATGGTGTGAAAAAATAACTTTAGGCTTATGAGTTGCCATACACATGCCTGCTTTCTGGGGGACTAATGACCTAAATCAAGTGACTTACATAAATCAGTGTTGTCAGGATGTAGGCCATAACATGTAGACAGGTGAGAAGGCCACCTCAGCTGCAGGAGGGTAACAGAGATAAATGAATCCTGAACTGCTATCTGATTATCCCAGCACCCATGTGCAAGCTTTTCCTTGAAAGTAAGGGGATGCAAGAAACTTGGTGCAAGATGTGAAGCAAGATCAGCCTCAAGAAAGTCTATCGTGAGTGTTGCTAGCTACAATAATGACAAATAATATCTTACTTTTTCTGTTCCTGCTTTTTTTTTCCCCTTTGGTTCTTCCTTCCTCACACCATACTCTACCTTTCTTTCCTTTTCCTGTCTCATTTTCTCCCTTTTCTCTGCTAGTCACCTCTGTGTTACCCCTGGAGTTGTTAACACATCAGGTTTGGTGGTAGCAGCTTTCCAGCTTCAAGACTTAGGAAACTGTTTAAGGTGATATTGAGAAAGAATGAAACAAAGTGATTCTTGGAAGAGCTGGAATATGGTAGAGCCTAGAGGAATCAGTTTACGTATTTGAGAAAATAGTTGTTAGTTATTATCCTCTCTGTATAAATATTAGTACCTACCTTTCATGTTAGTCACTGCTCAGCCTTTGGGATGGAATAAACTTTCCAGAGAGCTATTTCACAGATGTACTGGGATTTTACAAAGAGTGGTTATTAGCTTGACAATTTAATTTTTTTTTTCCATTAGTGATTTGATAATAAATATGAATTCTGTGGGTGATAAAATGACATAGCCTCCAGTCACCTCATAAGAGGTATCTGCTCAACGAAAATGAGTTTTAATGCCACTTCAAAGCTATGTCTTTTAGAAGAAGGAATGAAAAGTATACTATCTTAGTGGGGGACCATTTTCAGGAAATCAGGCAAATGAAAAAATGGCTTAGGAGAGGAAGTGGTCAAGCATCTCTGCTGCAGCTGTCCACAATATGGTGAGGTGAAAAAGGACCATGAAAAATCCTTGGGTCTGTAATGAGAAAAGCATATGAGACATAAATTCACTGCTGAAAATGAAAATGGAGTATTGCATCTGGTTTTAATACCCTTGTATTTTGTGTGTGTGGTCTTACCTCATTTTCTGTTACAGTCCTAGCTATGAAATGAGCATCTTAATATTTCCTATCTTCCCAAAATGAATAATTTTCTTTTATTAAGAGTTCATTTTAAACCAGACCTAAAATCAGGGACAGGTTCAGAGATGTTCTTACTTTCTCTGAAGTGTGTCACTAATCACTCCCAGATGGGAATAAAACAATTGCCAAGGAAAACAGAAAAGTAATAATATTGTCACATAAATGAAAAGATGCCACAAATGAATGCATTTACAGATTATTTGGATGCAGAAAATACTTGAGAACAGACAAGTGGCAATTGGTTTGCAATGTCTCTGCTGGGAAACTCCATACAATTATAATTAGTGCTCTGCCTCTTATTATTCTAACTTGGTTGCGAGATAGACTGCAAATGATTTTTTAATAGGTTTGGATGTGTATTTTTCCTTTGTTATCAGACCATAACAGCAACAAGAACAGTATTCTCACTCAATGTGCCAAAGTGGCCTTTGTATCAGATGGTTTTGGCTTCACTAAACTAAATTTAAATCATTAAATGATTGTGCCGTATCCCATGTTATCATCTTGACAGACCTGGGAGCTAAAAGTTGGTTTGTGTTTGTAGGTTTTGATCCAAGATAAAAACATAGTCAATTGCAAACAATTTAAGTTTATCTACTTGTTTACCTTACTGGCACTTCCCCCCACCCATTCATTCATATTCCTAACTTCATCCAGGCCTCCTGCAATGCAAGATTGATGATTATTGTTTTAATTGGATAGAGAAGGGTGGTGTTGTCAAAACACAGAATCAATAGAAAATTGTAGGTGATAATTTCCGTATTGTTCTTATGTTCCTTGATATTTCCCAGAGTGAAGTCACCCGGGGAAACAGTGGAGCTAAACAAACATTAACATAGTTAGGAAAAATGCGTGGAGTAATGAAACTCTAGTCATTTGACAGAAATGAGTGGAACATCAATAATGAGTAGATGCATTTGCAGTGTACGCTGTAATAATCTAAATATCATAATGAGTTCTGTTAATAAAAGTATTAGTATATATTAAAGACACCTTATTGACATAAAACCTCATTTTCACATTTTTATTATGTATGTTGTTAAGTATGATGTTAGTTTCTATAAAAATGATAGAAGGGTTTTTAAAAAGAGAGTTTGCTGGGTTTTTTTTCCTTTTTGGCTTGATAAGGAAAATATTCTACCTATTTGCTAATTGAAAGTGTTGTTATTTTTTTAAGAGAATGGAGGAAAACAAAGAATGATACATTGTTCCTACTGAGTTAAATGGTTTGTCAAGTATAAGCATGCAGTAATGTCTACAGTATATACGGTATACAGTAATGCAATGTTATTTGTTAATTGGGTTTATTGGATCAAACTAAAAAATTGAATGTCATTTCAGTGAAGAGCATTTAAAATAACTGAAATCAGATCCTAAAGAGATGAAATAAAGGGACAGAGGTAAGCAGTTGTGAGGGGGACTAAAATACTGTTAAGTGGATCAGAGTAGTAAATTAGCAAGATTATTAGTTAATGATGTGATAGACTGAAGAAACTAAGAAGTAGAATGGGGAAGACAATCTAAGAAAAACTTATTTCATAAAGAGTGATGAAAAGGTTCTAACAGAGCGACCTATAGCTCAGATATTGGCTGGAGAATACTGGAGCATATTGATTACCAGTAGTGTTAATCCCTGGATAAGTACTAAAATCAGAAAGTGGTGCTCTTTTAGATTTAGTTGGACAAGGACTGGGAACATTCTGGAAAATGTAGTAGCAAAAAATAAACTGCACTTACTGTTTGTGTGTTAGGTTTATATTATACATAGTAATAGGTAAAAATTTGGTATGTACCTAAGATATTTAATTGTAAGAGAATAAATTTGTAGATACTAAGAAAACCTTCCAGTTCAACTTACTAGCCCCAAAATAACCATGTATGAATGCAACTTTTAACTGGCCAAAATGTCAAACAATTCATGATGATCATATCATAACCCTGACCTTACCTTTAATGCATGTGATTTCTTTCTATTTAGCATCCTTACTTTTGTTGGTGTGTCATAACAATAATATTCCAGAATCCTAAGGCTCACATTACTCCCTTCACCTTAATTTTCACTATTATCAAGTCAGCAGTTCTCTGCACTGCTGTTGACTGATGTGTATGCTGATCATCTCCAACATGGAAAAAAAAAAAATATGTGGGAAATTAAGGAGAGAAGAAATGAATGAAAAGACAAGTAGTAGCAGTAATGAACGCTCTGTCTGTATGAAGATTCTTAATGTCCCTGTTCACTTCTTGGTTCATACTGTCTGCCCCTTCCATGGCATGTGACCATATGTTTAACAATTAACTCAGTACAGATTTTTCTGTGCAAACTTTATTGCCCTTATGTCAATCCTAGGCTGTATTTTGCATAAAATTAGTCCAAAAATCAGTGGAAAAAGAAATTACCATTTTAATTGCAAATTTGAGTGCTGTGATCAATATTCCAAACATGCTGAGCTATAATATCTGAAGCCTTACTAAGAATAACATTTATATGCAGCCATTCCTTTCTGACAGATTTTCTGCCTAAATACTGTGCCCAGTAACAAAAAGAAGACAAACAGCGAAAAATCTCATTCTGGCAACACACTGTGTGATCAGGAGAACAATATAGAAATCAAAGATGTCCCTGAGGGATATGTTTGCCTGAATCAGTTCAAAACCCTTTAAACTGGTCTTTCAAAAGAACATGATGCTCTTATTTGTTCTTTTTTTTCTCCTTTTTTTTTTTTTTTTTTTTTTACCCAGCAATGTGCTGATTAATGCTTGTGCAAATTTTGAGATAACTAGTCTTGCATAGGGATTTTTTTTTTGGGGGGTGTGTGTGGACTCACAATCTGAGTAAGCCTAGATTCAACTTCAAGATGACACAGTGCAAAGGGATAAAGTAAGTATTGAGGTCTCTGTTGTTCCTTGTTGGGGGAAGGCAGGAGTTTATGGCTGTATTATAGCTCCATATTTACAAAAAATATGTTGCAACCCATCCTTCACTGACACAAGAGATTGGAAGATTTGGAAAAGATTCCTGAGAACATAGAAATTTCTCTAACTATGTTGGCAACTGTGTCATACAATCCCATCCCTTAATTCTTTGAGGAATACCTTAATAACTGTTCCACGGCAGATATTAAAAAAAAGAAAAAAGAGAGAGAATGTGTTCTTTTTGAGTGTAACCTCAAAATCTCTGCTGACCAGGGTGTTATAAGTACCATGGTGATGATCTCATATGAAAAATCTCTATTGACCAGCAAACACCTAGCAGAAGTGAGAATAGTGATTTTAAGCTTTCTTCACACAGAATCCTCCTTCTAGTTCAAAATATCACAGATATTTTTAGTTGAAAACTCACTTCACTGGAGGACTGATACCACAGCTGGGAAACTTGCTTCTTCACTTTTTTTCTTTGCCCTGATATTTTCAGTGTAAGCAGCGAGGTTCACAGAACAGCTTCTTATATCCCAGCAGGAGGGGGGAAAAAGCTTGCTTTAAAATACAGCATGTCATATCATTTCAGTGTGAGTTAGAATACTAGGAAACTCACTTTCCTGTAGAATATTTACGTGCCTTGGACAGAGTTGCAAGTTTTAAGTCCATTTTAGAGGAAAAAATCTGCAATCTGACAGCGCTTACAATCAAGTGTTCTAAGAACCCATTGTGAATCACTCTGAAGAGGAACATAGTAAAAGTGTCATCATTTAAAAAAAACATCCAAAAAGCCAACAAACAAAAACCTAACAAAAAAAGGTAACAGGAAAACTGATCAGGAAAAGGGATATAATATTCTGGGTGGAAGGAAAAATTGATACAAGAGATATGATACAGTTTCTAATTAGCCCATAGGGCACAGGGAAGCTAACTGTGCTCACAGACTATGGGTCTCTGTTTCTGTGGTGGATGGGTCACGCAGAAATTTGATTCAAATATGTTTGGAGGTATCTTAACTGAGGCAGTATACCAAGGTACCACATTCAAACCCCACTGGGGACCTGTCCAGACTGATGATTGCCTGTTTATTGGAGAGATTTAAGCTTCTTTGGGGTAAATAGACTGACTGGCTAGCTAGGACTGGGCTAAAAACAAATATGTGAACTGAAGTCTACATCTGTGGATTGAGTTAAGCAGAAAAATGCTGCCATTGTCATGCTGAAAGGCTTTCTGGGTCTAAGCAAGAACTTGCTTAGGTACTTACTTGGACCAAAGCGAACTAGTGCAGTTAAGAAGCCAACCCAACAGAAAAATAAGGTGAGAGCATGTTCAGAGACTGATGTGAAAGTCAGGAAGCTAGCAAGACTGTACAGCAGGCTTAGATAATGCAAATGAGAGATCTTCCACTACTCATCCATTCTTCTACCTCTGAGAGCAGTGTTTTGCAAAACATCTGCCAGCATAAAGAGCAGCTCTGTTCACCCCTCCTCTCTTCCTGGCTCTGAACCTCTGCTGCTACCCTTGTACTATCAAGGACATATTGAGTTTAAAGACATAGTTTCTCAAGGCATGGTGAGACAAACTAATAAGCTGTCTTTTTTTTTTTTCCAGACAGCAAGGTCTCACTGTAAGCTCCCATCCTTCCTGTCCCCCTCCTCATCTGCTCTCCCACTGCTTACACTGTGCGGGCTGAAGTGACTTTTCTGTGAGTTTATATACCTCACTGAAATGAAGGAATACAAGCCTAGCAATATACTGGCTATTTTTCTGCTTTTTTTAGTCAGTTACATTAGTTCAGTGAAAGGTCTGACAGGTGCCAGAGGCAACAGAAATGGTTGAAAGCTAAAATTATGTGTCAAGGAGCAGGGGAAGGCTGAGGTTAGTTAGGGCTGAGGAAGAGAGGAGTAGGGCAGGAGAAAACAGGGAGTCACAACATCTACAAGGTGTTTGGTTGGTGAAGCAGCGTGTGTAGCCAGAGCCTGGGACACACACAAATACATAGCTTGGGAAAGAGTGGGAGCTAGCTTGTAATGTGGCCCTGAACAATAGGCTGGTAGATACAACAAGGTTCTAAGTCACAGATGAAGGATCCTTTTCAATTGTGGAGCTGCACATGTTGCTGAGTATGTTGGATATAAAAGATTTCACTGAGTGGCAGAGTCAGAAGGGGACCATGGATTTTAAAGGACAGCTAAGACCTGAGATTGCACTGAACTTTGATTAAGCTGAGCCTGGGCTTATTGAGGCTAAAATTTAGTGTGTGTGTCTGAAATATCTAATAAAAATTGACAAATGTTAGAGACACTGACTTGCCTGTTATCTTTATTACTAATGCTGAGCCTTCTAGAAGAAGGAAAGTCTTTGTGTAAAGAGCTGAGACAATGTATTAATGATACTGCGGGAAGTGGAGCTGTGATGTTCCGCTCCACCTTGAGCTCAGGCAGACTGAAGTTTACCTGACACCTAGAGCTAGCCAAGCAGACAGTAAGTGAGAAGTAGGAGAAAAGGAGAAAATTCGGATAGACTTAAGAACCAGCTGGTCAAGCAGAAGGGACCAGAACTATCAACAGTTTGGGCTGGAGAACAAGTAGGCAGACCATAGAGGAGCAGGATTTAGGATTATCCAAAATGGGAGAAGGAATGAGACACAGGCTGTGTCCATATGGCTGTGTGACGTGTTGAGAACATATTATA
This sequence comes from Chloroceryle aenea, assembly GCA_013399075.1. Lineage (NCBI taxonomy): Eukaryota > Metazoa > Chordata > Aves > Coraciiformes > Cerylidae > Chloroceryle > Chloroceryle aenea. The sequence continues at coordinate 46,003 of VWZY01006110.1, read as the reverse complement.
CACACCTGCCACCTGGGGAGACCCAAGCAGGTTTACAGGATTGTCTTGTTCTTTTGAGAGTGCAGCTTTAATTAAAAGGTCGGTTACTGACCCTGACTGTCCTGATGGGAGACAGTAGGCCCACAACATGGCTTACTTTGATGAATCTGAATTGTTTTGAATTGATGTGTACAACAGTTTATAGACATACATCATGTGCTTTCAATGGTCCTGTAGAGATAGGATTAGCAGACATTTCAGGGTTTGCTGATTGTTTTGAGTTAAAAAGGACTAGTTCACACAAAGGGACATGTGTAAATGAGTATGAATGTATCAGGTTCAGCCTGAAGATAACAATATTCACAATACCTGGAGATACAGCAGCTTACAGGCAGAGAGAGGAGTAGTTTGTGATTGTAGAACTGCAGATCCAAAATTTTTGCTAATAGAATAAAAATCCATTTAGTTTGTCAGGACAGGAATGTTTTCATGTGAGTGCCCAGAACACAGTATCTAAAGTGACAAGCAGGTCTGGGAGTGCTGCTGCCACTGTCCAGGTGGACTGGATGCATCTCTGCTGTGGATAGCTTTGCCTTGCCTTCTGTGCTGCAAGTGGAGCCAGGTACACACAGAAGATTAAATCTCTCTCAGCTCAAGACTGAGGTTGTCTGTAAATTAGCAGGTGCTGCAGCACAGTGGGAACAGATCTGCACAGAGAAATGGTGCAGAGGAGATAGTGTCTGTACTACACGTGATTTGAGTGGTTATACTTCCAACTACTCTCCTATTGCTTCGCCCAAATTAGGTTATAAACAGATCATCACAAGTGATCTGGTTGCTGCTTCTTGGAAGCAGTTTGGCACTGAAATTCTGGGCATACTATCCCTTTGCCAATGTAAAGTGAAATCTGCCAATCCCTTGTCTGTGGACTTAGAAAAACATATGACGTGTACTGGAAAAAGGATGAAAATGGCCCACAAGGAAATCTCAACATCTAGATCCTGAAGGTGCTGAGGTTGAACAAAGCTGGAAAATTATGTTAAACCATGATATCTTGTTTACTTACCACTGTCTAGATGTGATGTTATACTGAGCAAAGTTGCCGTGATGCCCTAAAATTTTCTATTTATTAACAACTGTCAATGAAGAATCAGTACACAGATGCTGGAGTAGGTCCTCCCTACAGAAGACGCTTCCTTGGGTGAAGTTTCAAGTCTCTGATATTACAGTCAATGTTAAGCTGAGGCTTAGGGCATTCTCTGTCCAGGTTTCCGTACTGAAGGATGTCTGAGGCACAGTTTTAAATATTATTATTTTGTGTGAGTACTCCACCTTTTTAATCCACTTGCAGAAATAATTTATTCTCACTGTTCTGCAAGCACAGATTTAACCTAGAGGGTTGGCAATTCTGCAGACACCTGTCAGACCCCAGTAAAATGGCTGCTGGTGCAAGCGGGAGCCAGGGAAATGTCAATTTTAATTACAAACTTTAGTTTCACATGCAGTTTTTGCTGTTTATGTGATAAAGCTTTTCTATTTCTGTTTTGTTTTTAACAACCATATTATGCCTGGCAAAATGAGTGTCTGTGTCTTTTAAAAAGCAGTGGTTGCTTCTTAATGCAATGAGATTTTACTTAATAATGACACAGCACATAATCCTGAAAGCCGGAGGGTACAGTTTAAGCATTTGGAAAAATGACCTTTTGTACTATTAAGAGAACTAGTTTGCAGGCTTTGATGACTGAATTTTGTTCCCTCTGTGCCACAGTAAAGAATTCAAAACCTGTTGCTTGGATGTGCTTGAATTTGAGATCTTTCTCTCCATATTCAAAACCAGTATGCAGTAATGCAGTAATGCTACCCAACCTTCTCATGCAGACAGCCTCACATGGAATTCATTCATGAAGCAGATGTAATCTTCCTCACCCAAAAATGCAACAGAACTTCAAGTGGCACTCAGAAAAAGGATAGAGAAAGTTGCAGAGTGAACCATGTTAGCTCTGTGTGTAATATTTATAGCTATGCCAATCTAGCAAGATTTTAATTCTTATATGGGAGAAAATCCAGTTAAATTGAGCCTGCGATTTGGACAGTAAATTACCAGCTGAGACTAGTATTCAAGTTGGCACTTTGTAGAGTACAAATATACACTGTTGTGGCCCTGATTTCTGGATAAGGGTGGTGACAGCAGCATTAGAAGCAATAATGTTTAAACACCGTTGCTGAAAAGAGGACGTTAGACACCATTTCCTTGCTAGGACTTCACTCACATAATCTTTTTACAAAATTTTGGTTTCAAAACATTAAGGGAAATCCACCCTTCTTTCCCCTGGGGTAAAATTTCAAAGTACCATGTAAGTGAAGTCATATGTATCTCCTTAGGAAATATGCATACAGTCAATTTGAAATTGGGTAGCTGATTATTTTGCTTTTAGCTTGACCCCTCTTTAAATAAACTCCATAATTTAAGTTGATTGTGAATGTAAGAGGGTTTGGAGGAAGAGTACAATGTCAAACTTCAGTGAATCTGGAATTTATCTCAAGAGTAAGGACCCCAAAATATTTCACAAATGAAGATCTGAGCAGGAACTGCGATGCTGGGAGTTATATAGCTTACAGTAAATTCCCTTACTATGCCTGAGACTGCTGTAAGAATAGTACACTTGAGCATTTGGACCAGAGATACAAATCCTCATTTTTATGAACAATGCCCCATTCAGACTTCTGTCTGAGAATCCTTACTAGGAGATTCAAAGGTCTCCTCTGCAAAGAGCTCCATAAGACTTTGTGGTTTTCTTAAAGAAGATAAAATAAATGTATCAGGCTACATAGTTCAATGCTGTCACTTGGACAGTTCAGTCAACCAAATCTATGTTGCCACATTAGTCTGTAAGGAGGAATTTTGTGGGAAAAGGAAAAAAAAATAATTCTGCAAGCTTCTGTTTTCTTCTGGCAGCATTTTCTCTAAGCTATCTAATTAAACTCAGAAAACATTAAGTTTATAAAAGGATCCCCTGCATCTTTAGGTTTTTTACTCAAATCAGATTAGCCTAGCACAAAGTTTAATAATGAATTTCACTCAGCAGGTCAGGACAACAGAAAAATTCTTTTGTCTGATCTCAGACAAGTTCTCTAATAGGTAAAAATGAGATCCACAGGGCAGAATATGCTAATGTGTTATGAAAAGAATTTATTAGAATTTCTGAAAGCTACTTGACTTATCTCATGGCACATTTACTGCAGTTTCATGATTATCAGCCTTTTTCAGCTTGTTGCATTAGAAATGCATGAGGGGCTGAGGAAAACGTTTGCAAAACTTTTTTTGCTTCTTAACAGACAGTTCTCATAAAAGTGTTACTGTACTTTGGTGTTCATCCTTATTAGGAGAGTTGCAAAATGAGGTATGAGCTGTAAACCCGGTATTAAACTCTTTTAGGAGTAAGGAAGCTTAGCTTTCTGGGTAGCACTAATCTTTAAAGTAGCCTGAAAGAAACCCCTGAAACCTACAAATTTTGACTCAGTCCAGTTCTGTTCAGTGACTTATTTTGTTTGGTTGATTGGAAGATCACATGTGATGTGAGTCCTTCGGGAATTAATTCTGTAAGCAATAAATGAGTCCAGTGCCTCCTTGTTGATGTGATGGATCAATAGCTTAAATCAGAGTTGATGCCATACAACAGTAAAATATGTCTATCAATGCATATTAATATAGACATATAGGCATATGTAAATACATGTCTGTATTTGTGCATAGACCTGACTAAATAGAGAATAAAACCATATTAGGCAGTGTGATCTCTCATTTAGGTTGTTAATAATAAAAGTTCTGTAGTCTAGCTAGATGGTGTATCAGAAACAACAAAAAGTTCCTGTCTGCTGCCTTTTGTGCAACAGTCATCCTCTGTCTCTCTTGGTGCCCTAAGGAAAAAACTAAGTAGCATGAAGTCCTCACGAAAAACAGATCCAGTCTGAGAAAATTATGCTGAATAAAGCAATATTTAGACTACTATGTAGTCCTGCAGATGTGGTGGATGTGCAAAAAATCCTTCTGACAGAAGTAAATGTATTGGCCTCATTAAAGACAAAGAAGGACTAAGAATTGAACTTCTGAAGGTGTTGAATAATTAGAGTAGGACTTAAGTCATACTGAATGGAAGGAATTTGCCAGCTATAGTCTGAATATCATTGCCTGAAAGTCTACGCATATGAATGGGATTGAACACAGATATCTTGAAACCAATCTAATCTCAAGTAATGGCATCTTTCTTCTGGTATTTGTGGTTTAAAACACACTCCTTCTCCGGTATTCTTCCACTCCAGTGGCTGACTTTACTGATATATATCTCATGATATTTGACTGAATTTATTTCTTCATGTGCTGCAAATCTTTCTATAAAGAAAACTCTTACCTTGATACAAACCCACAATACTAGAATTACATAGTATTTCTTACTCAGTCGTGAATGGTCAGAAGTTCTTGCCATGGTAGTGCTCAGAAGGACTTGTTGCTTACATTTGAGCCCAGATTAAATTAAAATGGCAAACACATTGGGAACTAATTCATACCAGATGACAAAGAAGAAAGAAACGGGGAAAATAAATTTAGAACTGACATTTTCCTTAATGACTGCCTCTTTGAACTTCTCTTGGAAATAGCTCATTCTACTGCCAGGGGCTGATCTTTTCCAGGAGTCTGTTATGAAACTCAGCCATATTTTGCAGCTGTTTTCAAGCACTAAAACCACAGGGCCTAAATATATAGACATACATTGACGTACCTCCTCATAAATGATAATGATGAACAAATAATGCTAATGACTCTACTCTCCTTCTCCCAGTAGGTATTTGAGTTCACTGAGAAGATAGCACATGTTCTTACTTTTTATTTACTTTTACTAGCCTGGAGTATTTCTCCTATTAATATTTGCTCCAGAATCCTCCCATCCCATAAAATATGAAAGTTCTGTAAAAATTGTTCTCTGTACTGTGACATCTGCTTATCTTAATCATCTTTATGTGTTGTCCAACCCATATTACCTTATTGTGACACATCAGTCAAAATTTCTACATCTAATTTCTTATACTAGAGCCCTTTACAATAATAGTCTACATTCTGAGGTGTCTAATGATCCAGCAATTTCTGGACTTTCCAACCCAAACAGTATAGAAAAAAAGGCTTTGCAGGAAAATTATGTTCTTACATGGGAAGGCTGAATGCTTATCACTGTGGTTACAGAAAAACCTTGGAAGAAAATGAACTTCCATTTCTTGTCCCAGACCAGTATAGCCTCCTATCTTGCTGTAGATAGAGCCTTGCTAAGGTATCCTATTTATCTGTGTTGAAGCACAGAAACTGTATTTCAGGATTCTCATCTCACCTGAGAATCATGAGGAGACATCATCCCTAAATTATTCACTACAGCAAGTGAATACTTAGGCAGTTGTTACGTGCCACTCTTTTCTACCCAGGGACAAACACTCAGGATTTGTACTGGGCTTTCTGGTAGCATCTTATCTTCACTAAAGAAAACAATGAATAAATCAGGGGATTTGAACAAATTGAATGTTAGACCCGCTGGCATTTGCTAAAGAGAGAGGTTTTTTATATGCCTTGCTCAGACATACTGAGAGTGCTTTATTGACTTCACTCTTCCTCCTTTTATGCATCCTGCAGAATATGTTTACCTGTGATAACCAGAGCAAGACAGAGGTGTCCCTTGGTGACGGATTTGCTAGTTCATTTAACCTCTCTGTTCTGTTCTGTAATGTGTAATCTCTTCGAAGATTGATAGTTTTAGTGGTGTCATCTTTGCCTTTAATAACTGATGTCAGTGATGTACGTTAGCAGATCAGAAGACGCTTAATGAAGGTTCATGCTCTTATGGCCTACATATGAAGTTGCTCAAGTATGCCGAGACACAAGAACTGAAAGACTGGTCTTGTGCCTTCTCATCAATAAGAAACAAAACTTAGACTCCCAGGCTCATTTCAGATGATCCTTCAAAAGTAATAGTTTGTATGAAATTTACCCAAAGTGTACAAACTCAAATGTGCAAGGCTCAACTGAAAAATCACATCAGAAAAACTCTCTATATTGAAGTTTGCCTCCCTTCCAGTTTATTGGTAATATCATGAAAAGAACTTTTCCATTATATTGATATGTTTGTTTTGAGGCATGAATCCTGTGGGCCATATGGCTGACAGTGGTCTGAATGAGACTAAAGTGAGAAAATCAATTGGCTTCTATATGCAGGAAGGATTGAGATGTGAAGGCTTCAAAAGCTCAATAGGGAAATGAGTTACAGGAAAATAAATGAAGTTCAGAAAGATCTGAATTAGTTGACAAGAGATTTTTTGCTATGATTTGATTTGAACAATCTCATCTGATTTCTTATCACAAACCCATAGTGACTTTTTAATACATAACCCATAACCCTTTTTATGCAGCAGAACCATTAGCTCAGCTGCATGATTACAGTGCCTGACCCATGCTCTGATTTTTCAATCATAAATACAGCTGTTGGATTTTGGCTTAAAAAAGAACATTGTAGAAAATGTCAGAACTGAGAACAGGACTTAGCCTTTGCCCCACTAAGTAAGTGGTAGAAAACTAGGCAAAAATGGAAAGGCTTTTGTATGGATGACTTTTTTTCATTTTTTCTGTGCTATGTCTTTACATGTACATAGTAGTAGGTCCTTCTGAAAGACTATTAAAGGTATGGCTTAAAATCTGTTTAAAAGGCAATAATTGTGCATTATTAAGTTAAAGCAGAGTTTTGTTCAGCAGTCTTTAAATTTGCTTTCTGTACATAAGCTTGGAATATTGCCTGCTGTGCTCTGTGCAAAATTGTGCATCTTGTGGTTTCCATCTGAGCAGAAGAATTTAGAATTTTTTTCTACACATGTGCATATTTTGAAAAAGAGGTTCTGATTAGGATCCTTCTGGAATTAGTTTGTGTTGAAACTCCCTGAAGCTGAGAAAAGGTATTGAACTTCCTCTCCTATGTCTCATGGGAATACCTTAACTGGAAAAACATTTCTTACTAGGGAGAGCTCTTTCTCTGACCGTATTTCTAAAATGTTGACCTTTACAATGATTAGGTCCAGGATTAGAATGGATTTGATAAATCTAGATGGGTTCTTACAGAAATTTAGGGAAATCTGGGAATATATTTAGGCAGTTCTATGGAGGATTTCTTCTCATGATACCATGTGACTGAAGAATTTTAGAATCTAGAATGATATTCTTAAGGTTAAATGTCAAGAGATGTGCTAAGATCCATTTGTTTAGAATCTAGATCATTTTCTGGTTCTGGACATTCTTGATGTCCTTCTCTTTTCTTTACTCTCTGATTTCCATGATCCGGTGGAACTGTATTACCGCTTTAGTTCTGCTTCCATATTAGAGGGCTTAAAGTCTGGTTTTATTTAGTTTTCATTTTAGCTAGTCACATCCATTTAAATTCCTGATGCAATTTTCTGAGTGTTTTGTAAATAATTTATTTTGTCATTCTGCAAAGAACAAGTGGCCTGTATAGGTTTTGTTTTTTTGGAGGGAGCTTGTTTGTTTTTCCTAGTGTAACCTGACATGATATTTATTTATGTTCAATGAAATTCCTCTAGGATGAGATGTAGTTTTCATAGTATCAGGTTTGAGAGTCATGAAGATGACATCCATTTCTCATACTATCAGTAGGCCTCCCCATAGCCTGAAGGAAGAGGGAGGTCATGTGCATTAACAGAGAAAGAAATTCTTGTAGTTTTGTATTCTTCATTTCCTTTCTTGTGCCTTAACATTGTGTGAGTAAATAACACAAAATAAGTCCTGTAATGTTTCTTTCTGCACAGGGAGGCTTTATCTTAATTCTAAAGCTGAATTGTTCAAAATGTCAGTGTCTGCTCTTTACTGAGTAAAGCTTGCATATCCATTGAATCTTGAAAATGAGAAATGAGAAGAAAATTATCTTTTTTATATACTACAAAACAAAGTTGAGGGGTAGGTGAGGCAAGAACACATGTTATGATACCTGAGAGACAGAAGACGTGTCTTCCTGAGGACAAACAGTTTATCAGCTCTTGCCTGGAAGAAGGACATGCCAATCAATGTTACAGATTGTGAAATAACCATTTAATCAAAAATGTAACATTCTTATCCTTAATCCATGACTATCTGGGTGTCCTCTTATCTCAGTGCTTGTAGAGGGAACAACACAGATTAAACAACAAAGTCACTGAAATCATCTTGGTCTAAATTCTACAGACCTGATAATGAGAACTGAAATTCTCCATCTGCAGTGTTTCTTAAATAGTTCACACCTTGCAACTATCTGTAGGATACTGTGGTTGGCATTCAGCCCAAAATTGTAGTCATTTAAATGTCAGTACCTATATTGTCAGGTAGATGTCTAAGTTCCTTTTATTATCAGTGAGATATAGGGAATTAAATTAATGAAGTTTTAAAGGTGTTTAGCTTACCCTGATTTAACACACACTTTGTCACCTGACTATCTCCTTAGACTTCAGAGGTGCTGAGCTCCTACCAAGTCTCTACTGACTGTAATGAGAGATTAGACACTCAGTCCATTTGTAAATATTTGTGTTTGTTTCTAACTTGAAGTGAAATCCCAACTTTGGGCTCAGATCACTTGTCAGATGATAACTTTCTAGTGCTATTTGAGATACCCTACTGTATTGGGTCTGACTGGCATCCAGCCAAGGTCAAACCACCACACATACATTATCTAATACACCAGGACAAGTCTGTCAGATGTGACACAGGACCCACTGGAACACCGAACCTTTTTATAGTTGGAGAGCGAGTGACTTCTGAAAGGCACTCAGGGGTCTCCCTAATGGCACTAGACATCTCTGTTAGTAATTGCATCATGTTCTTTAGATCTGTATTTCTATAAAAATCAGTGTAAACATTTTTCATATCCTTTTTTTAACCTGAAAATATTTCTTCCTTATAGAATAGTTCAGAATGATCTATTATCAGTTATTAAATATTGCTTAGGAAAAGTTAAAAGGAGAAATGAAAATGTAAGATGAAATAAACTAAAGCAGGAAGGAAAAAAAAAAGATAAAAAGGAGGAAAAATAATCTCCAAGAGAATAACCCATCTCTGTCACTTTACTTTTATTTTTGGAAGGATTGATCACAGGGAATTACAGATTCTCCAAATTGCCAAAATTGTTAACAAATTACTTTTAACAAGTGAGAGAGAAAGAATTTTTGGAGGACGTGGGGGTAAGGGTCTTCTCACTTTTGTCTGATAACAGATTGCAAGGAGGTGTATTGTCAAAAATGTTAAACTGATTATCAAGTAGAAACCTGGTACAAGTCCTTTCCTCACACTATACCCTCTGAAACAATCCTATTAAAATAAGAAAATTTATTACATATGTGTCTTCCCAGATTTTATCAATATTGAAACGTTTTAAACAGAGTATGTGATGAAATAAACCCTTCTCACCAATGTGGTAAAATATAATAGATATCAAAGCAGCTAAAAGCCTTACTAATTCAATGTATTAGCTCTGCAGCAATTTCTAGAACAGAAGGTGAACATTCCCCTAGTATTTGATAAATGAAGGAAAATATATAGAAGCAGATTTATAAGACACCACATTTACCCTCTTAAAAGACCTTCATTATGTCATTAACACCACAGTAATAAAAAGCACTTCCATCATTCATCAACCACATTGTGTCTGTCCTGCCATTAAACAGATGGAGTAATCCTGGATCCAAATTCCACAAACTTTTATAGTACACTTAGTTCATTTTCTTACCCTAGGCTATTCTATTTAAGAACCCATCATAGCCAAGTTGTCCTGGTCTTCAGGTAGAATGTTATGAATAAAAAACAAATCCAAAGTGATCTTTGTTCTCACTCTCCCTCATTCTACCGAAGCCTAGCATGTAATTAACATCCAAGAGAATATAAAGTCCAGGTTTTTGTGCTTTCAGGAAATTGCCAGCCTTGCTAACTTGAAAAATCACTTCTATTTCAGGATTAGTTCTTTCATTATTTCCATGTTTTACAATGTGCTCATTACTGACATTAAGTAGATACACAGATTCGCTTAGAGTTCAGTGTCACTGATGCCAACCATTGCTTCAGCCATTCTTTCAACCATTTTAGTAACTGTATTTCTTCAGTCTCTAAGTCCCAAGTGTTATCAGGAACAGATTTTGTACTGTAATATGCAGCACTGCACTTGTAAGACACAGCTCTGCAGATGGTTAAGCAACAGATGATCTTGGATGTCTGATTGAGTAAGAAGGGCATCTGTTTTGGTGCACAGACATCCTCCCTTTGTTCTTTTCCCTTCCAGTGCCTTAGATGACCCATTCAGTTCATTCTGGAATATTATTTCATTTATTACCAAACTGCTCCCCTCTATTTTATGGGAAGCCTTGCAATCTACCATAGTGGAGCAGACTGCAGAAAACCTGAAGTGCTGTGCTAAGATGTTTTTTACACAGTGAATCAAACATTTATTTAGTAAACAGTATCTTCTCTTCCAAACAACTGTTCAAGCCTCTTATATTGGTTACTTCTTTCTCTTTTTCCAATGGGGCATAGGACCATAGGGCTGATGAGGAATATCCTGTAATCTGTTAAATATTGCACTTGAAATGGCTGATTAATAGGATGTCCATTGATGGTACAGATGTATTTTCATCTTGTGTCTGGAATAACAATACAATATTAAAATTATTAGAGACTTGTAGGTCCTTCTGATGGACAGATGTCTCTTGCTGCCTTTTTCTCTGAAGGAAATTTTTTATCTTCTGTTTCAAGAGGCTTGATTCTCTGTTGATTTATCTCAATTTTAGGGTCCTTATCTCTCTTATTTCTTCTGTTTCTGCTTTCAGAACCACTCTTTCTTTTCTTCAGGGGCCTATTTCTCTTTGTTCTGTCTCTCATTTTCTGTGTCTGACATGTCTGCTCCCACCTCTTTAAGCATACAGTGTGATAGATGGAACATGACTGGGGAAAAAAGGTAAGTTTGAGTTCTCCCAGTGAGTGGAAAGGTGACCTGCAAATATCTGAAGAGAAACTGTGAAGAAAGTTCATTTTTATGTGCTGAATATTCTGAACAGATAGAGACACAGCACATTTAGAGACTGCACAGAAGATAGTTTGTAGGCAATTTATTTCTTGGTCTGTGTCTGTATACATCTCTCTATATAATCATCTCTTCTAATAGAGGCCCTTATTCAAAATGTTTGAAAAGCTTCTCCCTGTCTGATAATTAGTGTAATGTTTTTTAACTATTTTAGGACAAAATAATTAAAATAAAGTGGACACAAAGTATTTTTATTTCTGTATGACAAAAAAATAATATTTCTAACCAGATCTGCTTTTATATATTAGAAGTTACTGCAGGCTATCCAAAAATTCCTTACTTTAAAAAAATATAATGTATAAGTCTCTATTAGTTTTGAATATCATGCTTTGTGCGAGGAGGGTTTGGGTATGGTATTTTGACAGCTTGGAAGTCAGGGCTGCAAGGTCCTGTCTGCTGATTCAATAGCAGAGGCTTCTGAAGTTTTGAACTTCAAGCTACAGACAAATAGCTGGGCACTATTGCTATGGAGCCAGGAGGGGACCCTTGACAAGAGATGTATTTCCCACAACAGGGTTTTTACAAACATCAGTGAAGAGGTGGCTCTTGTAGAGCCAACTGGGAGTTGCAAGCCCTAAAGGGACCAAGACACTAATTATGTAAAATAACCCACAATAAGATTTTGTCAGATTAGAGCCATGTGGGGATTAATCCCATGGTTGGTCTATTCTAAAGAATCCAGAAATTTCCCCTATGATCTTCCTGGATATCTGGAAATTTTCTCATTAAAAACCCCAAATCACTATCCACATTTTGTCAGATCATCTGAACAAATAGTTTTCTACAAATTATTGCGTTCTTGATTAATAGATAAGGGTGATTTGTGGTTTTGTTTTGTTATGGTTTGGTACTTTTTGTTTGTTTGATTTGTTTTGTTTTTTTTTTTCATAGGGGTGTTTACTGAAAAGGTGTTTCACTGGGAAAATTTCAACTAGCTGTAATATAAACTGCAAATTCATTCCACATATGCTACCTCAGAGTCACCAACTGGCATGGTAAGTAACATTTTATAATATGAAGCAATCTGAGAACATTCCCTAGCACTTAACACATGGAAAGCATGAATATGCACGAACCATTTGCAGGTTGTTATGTTGCACATTTTCATTCTGAAACAATTATATAAAATATTATTAGAGAGATATTAAATGTGTCAGGGAAGCATTTGGCATAGCCATTTTCACAAGACTGTTTATTTTTGCCTTTTGCCATTTTCTCGTGTTTTTTTT
>VWZY01006110.1:0-33649 GCA_013399075.1 Chloroceryle aenea | reverse complement strand
TTTTTTTTTTTTAAACAATGAAATGGTATTGAGCAAAAGGTTTATCAGTAATAAATTGATTTCTTACGAGGGGATTCAACTTAAACTCAATTCTTATTTTCCATTTGAAGTCTTGTTCAGTAAATCAATGTCCGCATTTTCAGAAGGCATCACCAAAGGTTTAAACATGGCCTGTTCTGTCTTTCACTGGAGGCACTTACCATTCAGAAAAAGAATGGCCATTCAGGAGTGAAAATTAAAAAAATTAATGGTTTGAATAGTCATAAACTGTAGGGAGTCCCTAGCCCCAGACCTTGCACTCTGAGCTGCCCTTCCTGCAGGGATGTTAGCATCACTCTCAAAGAACAGGGCAGTAAGCAGACAGCACTAAGCACTTCTCTGTCGGGTACTAGCAGAGATGGCTCAAGGTTTCTGAGCAGGCTAAAGATGGATTTTACTGCTTTCTCCTCCCACCTCATTTTTGCTCCAACCATAGTGGTTAACATACCTCTTTGCTACAGGTAAAAAGGGTATGGATATTTTGCTGCACTGACACCAGCTTCCTTCTCTGTCTATGCCTTGGGCCAATGCTGGCATTCTGTCTAGTACCTTAGCCCAGGCAGGGGCTTAGTTAGATGCCTTATTCCTGTTGTCTCCTAAAGAGAGATCTTCTGTCTCCTTCCCTTCCGCTACCCCGAAGTCCTCTTCCCAAAATGAGATTGCACTTTTTCTGAGGACCTGGAAGGTTATCTGTTTGTGTTCCTCATGACCTTGCAATAGTTCCTTTATTTCATTGCTGAGATGGGACACACTGGAACCATCACTGTATAACTATGACTGAGACTAAGGAGTGGAATGAATAGTTTAAAAGTTTAAACAACAGATTGTCAACGGTTGTTCTCTTTACTAACTTGTTTCCCTCTGATTAACTTTCTTATGTTCTTGTCCTGGTTTGAGTGAGAACAGAACTAATTCTGTACAGTGATTTTACTTTTCAGCTCAGTTCTTCTAACTAACTGCACTGTCTGAGGTTAGCAGCCTGTTTTCACAGACGGTGCAGACACTGTCACTTCTAGCAGTGATAACACCCCATGTTCAGAGTTAGTACCAAGGGCTGGTGTGCAGACCAAGGCCACTGCTGGATCTTGTGCACCACACTGGGGGTGCAGAAAGTGAAATGCCACAGGGAGGAGCAGATAGGACAGGTGACCCCAAAACTGACCATTGAGGGATTCCATCCCATAGATGTCATATTCAATATAAAGCTGAGGGATTGCAAGGGTCTCGCCCCTCNCGAAGCTGGCCTTGAGAAAAGCTGAGCACTGGTCCTCATATGGACTGTGCCTCCTCTCCTCTTCCTGCCTTAACCTCTTAGTGCTTCTGGGTTTAATTTTGCTAAAGCACAAAAGAAAACACAAAATTTACCTTGTACATTGATGCATGGAAGAAGTTGGTGCATACTTAGCCAGGACGTGATCGTATACTTCATTAAGTGCTTTGTGCTGTAGGCTTCTGGGGTGTTATTTGTCTAAGGGGCTGCCCTGACCCTAAACCATGACAGTTCTCAGGACTGAATTAACTTCCTTGATATAACAGTCTAGAGCATCACATAATCCTTGTCATGGCACTAACAAGCACTGCTTTACAGTGCTCCGAGAAACCATCTCATAATCTCACTTCAGATTCTCAGAAGCATTCTCTTAATCTCTATTCTAAATTTCTTTTGGTGGTTTACCTCCACATTTTCTGACGTGCCACTTCCTCACTGTCCACTGTTCTCATAGATCACTTGCTAAGAGAAATTATGTCCTCTCTTCACCTCCATTTCAGTAAGACAGTGTCATGGCAAGCATTTCACCAATCCATGTTGTACAGTGTATCTTCTGTTCCCAATTATCCTTTCCTTGCTCCTTTTACAGTTATGCTACCTCTTTTTTTTTTTTTACAAATAACTTGACCAGAACTTTGTGTTTTGTGCTTATTGACACTTCACCAGAGTCACATATAGCAGAATGAATAATTCCTATCGACTATTGTATTAGCTTTTTTATAGCTTCCTGTTCTTTCTCATCTTCTATTATTTCCTGTTAATAAACTCACAGGATATAGATATAATTTTTCTTAGTAGATGTACATGTCTTGGCACTTCCCATAACTACACTCTTGTCATTTCTGTTATCCCAGTTGAGCAGGTCTGTTTCTTCCTGTCTGACATTTTTGTCCTCGTTCTATTGACAGTGCTTCCTCACTTGCTGCCAAAACAAATGATCAAATCCCTATTTTTTGTGCCAGGGTCACTGATGAAAATACTAAGTAAAATTAGTTCCAAGACTGACCCTCAAAAAAGTGCATCTGAAGTGTGCTTCCAGAGAGGAATCTCTTCCTATTACATGATCTATTTCCTTATGTCTTTTAACAGGATTGTTTGGATGTAACAGCTTTTTAGCAAACCCATCTTAATGTGTTTCTGAAAAAATTCTCTGTGTGGCTCATTATATGAAATGCTTTACTTGAGTCCAAAGAAATGAGAGTCTAAGTACTGCCTGACTGCAAAAAATAACTTCTGTTACAAGAATAAAAGCACACTAAATTAAATTGGCTTAGTCTCGTTTTGGTAAATTCACATTTCATTTTATCCCGTAATCCATTTAGCTTGACTTTCACTAATTTTTCACTTGAAATTGTGTTCTACAGCCCTAACATACTATTGAGGTTGTCTTAAGTGTTCTATACTTGCTGAATTCCTGTCTTTTCCTTTTTGTAAGTGGAAATGCTTTGCTTGCTAATCTGTAGCCAGTGTCCCATATTAATTTTTTTAAAAAATCTGATGGTTACGTCTGTAAGTTCTGTCACATTTTTTAATTTATTCATATCAACCTTCTGTAGCTGAGATTTGCTTAAATCCTCACATAAAATCTGTTCCAAATGTTCATCCCCTTCATCCACAGCAAGGACTGCTGGCAGATGATGGCAGGTGGCTTGATG
The DNA here is from genome assembly GCA_013399075.1 of Chloroceryle aenea. Taxonomy (NCBI): domain Eukaryota; kingdom Metazoa; phylum Chordata; class Aves; order Coraciiformes; family Cerylidae; genus Chloroceryle; species Chloroceryle aenea. Next base: position 30,685 of record VWZY01006110.1, on the reverse strand, counting down.
AACCCTTCCACCAGCCCCCTTGATACCCTTAGGTGGATGTCATCTGGCCCCACAGACTCTAAGTGGTGTAGTAGGTCTCTGACCATTTCCTTTTGGACTGTGGGGGTTTCATTCTTCTCCCCATCTCTGTCTTCCAGCTAAGGGTATTGGGTACTCAGAGAACAACTAAAGACTGATGCAAAGAAGACATTCAGTACTTCACTATGTACATTCAGTAATTCACNTAGCAGAATGAATAATTCCTATCGACTATTGTATTAGCTTTTTTATAGCTTCCTGTTCTTTCTCATCTTCTATTATTTCCTGTTAATAAACTCACAGGATATAGATATAATTTTTCTTAGTAGATGTACATGTCTTGGCACTTCCCATAACTACACTCTTGTCATTTCTGTTATCCCAGTTGAGCAGGTCTGTTTCTTCCTGTCTGACATTTTTGTCCTCGTTCTATTGACAGTGCTTCCTCACTTGCTGCCAAAACAAATGATCAAATCCCTATTTTTTGTGCCAGGGTCACTGATGAAAATACTAAGTAAAATTAGTTCCAAGACTGACCCTCAAAAAAGTGCATCTGAAGTGTGCTTCCGGAGAGGAATCTCTTCCTATTACATGATCTATTTCCTTATGTCTTTTAACAGGATTGTTTGGATGTAACAGCTTTTTAGCAAACCCATCTTAATGTGTTTCTGAAAAAATTCTCTGTGTGGCTCATTATATGAAATGCTTTACTTGAGTCCAAAGAAATGAGAGTCTAAGTACTGCCTGACTGCAAAAAATAACTTCTGTTACAAGAATAAAAGCACACTAAATTAAATTGGCTTAGTCTCGTTTTGGTAAATTCACATTTCATTTTATCCCGTAATCCATTTAGCTTGACTTTCACTAATTTTTCACTTGAAATTGTGTTCTACAGCCCTAACATACTATTGAGGTTGTCTTAAGTGTTCTATACTTGCTGAATTCCTGTCTTTTCCTTTTTGTAAGTGGAAATGCTTTGCTTGCTAATCTGTAGCCAGTGTCCCATATTAATTTTTTTAAAAAATCTGATGGTTACGTCTGTAAGTTCTGTCACATTTTTTAATTTATTCATATCAACCTTCTGTAGCTGAGATTTGCTTAAATCCTCACATAAAATCTGTTCCAAATGTTCATCCCCTTCATCCACAGCAAGGACTGCTGGCAGATGATGGCAGGTGGCTTGATGAACCCTTCCACCAGCCCCCTTGATACCCTTAGGTGGATGTCATCTGGCCCCACAGACTCTAAGTGGTGTAGTAGGTCTCTGACCATTTCCTTTTGGACTGTGGGGGTTTCATTCTTCTCCCCATCTCTGTCTTCCAGCTAAGGGTATTGGGTACTCAGAGAACAACTAAAGACTGATGCAAAGAAGACATTCAGTACTTCACTATGTACATTCAGTAATTCACTATGTTTCCCCTTACATCCAATAGAAAATTGAACTTCCCAGCATCACAGGAAAAATAGCATTTTAGCAAAAGCTAAAATAGCAGAAGAGGAAAAAGGCACAATTCTGACACCACTCTGCTGTGTCTCCTGGGCAGCCAAACTGATCAACAAGAGCATTACATGTTTGCTATCAGTGCACTGCAATTCTTCTAGTATTCCAGAATTTCTCTAGGAGTCACAGTAGAGCTGGGGAAGGAGATTGGTATTTTCTCAAAGTTGTCTTGGATGTCCCCAGAACCCTCCACCTTACATCCTTTACATCTCCACATCCTTGAAGATCCAGACAGAGAAGTGGAAAGGAAGAAATTCTATTTAAAGCATATTTCAGATCTGAGATATTTCAGTCAGCCTTCTAGATATGCAAACTACAGCAAAGACCAGGAGTGCTGCCATTGAATAGAGAGGAGAGATGGCAACTTTGGATTCTTTTTCACCACTGGCAGCATGCATCCCCACAGCAGTTAGATTAGGAAACATCTTACCTTCTTATTTATTCATAGTTGTTTTTGTAAATGTTGCCTACAACTTCATTATAAATGCTAAGACAAGTAGACAGAATATTTTACATTCTGCTTCTGGAAGATAGTTCAAGAAATATGTTCCTTTCTTTGCCTTGTATTTCTTCTGTGAACTTCTTTTATAAAGCCTCTAGTTTTCCATATAAAATTGGACCATTAGTACCCCATTCTGCCTATGTTTTGTAAAACTTGCCTTAACAGATGGCAAAATCTCTGGGGCAAAATTTGCCTCTAACTATGTGCCTGAGCTGGGTTTATTATTTGTTAGTGATAGTAATTACAGATAAAAATGTTAATTCCACTTCCTTTTTTGTTTACTGAAAGGGGTGAGCTGATATCAGGAAATATTAGAAGTAGGTTTTTAAGTATAAATCAGCATGAAATTAACACAAAGCCAATGTACCAGTAAGAACTAAGGGTTTATAATGATTTTGATAAGGTTTTTGTCCTAATAAAATGCATAGAAAAACTTGAAAAAATATTTACAGCAATAAAATGCCATTATTTTGTTAAAAGGTTTTTGGTTTTGGTTTGTTTTTTTTTTTAAATCTCACTCATAGAAGTAGAAAATGCTCTATCACATCCAAAGATGCAGGAGAGGAACAAACTGTAATTTTAGTATGTTACGAAGAAGATGAACTGTGTCTTCCAAAACCCCACAAAAATAATTTCCTTGCATTTGTGTCTGTGGCTTATATCACTTAAATGACCCAAACACTATTTTGTAGCATCCTTGATATTTTCTTCTATCTCATAAACGCCCAGTAAAATGGAAGCAGCTTGTATTTTCAATTCAGGGAACTGCTGTTATGTGCTTTACTCTGGGATCAGACTGCAAATCAATCATGTTTTTGTGGTATAATTCTGTAGGTTGAATTTTTAGCTTGTTTCTCTCACTTAAAAAACTTCTGAACCTCCATCCTGATATCCTCTTTAAAAATTCATTTAATCCAAAACTTTACAAGAGCCACTTAATCAAAAAACAAGTGAATATATTAATGCTACTCTGAATGATCTGAATTACCTTTTCATGTTGTAGTAGAGAGATTTCTCCAACACAAAAGAGCTTTTTTTACAAATAAGAATATTTTCTAGTAATTTACTAATCACGCATCTAAAATAGCAATACAAACCAATTATCTTAAAAAGCTAAAAACCAAACAGGAATATAATTTATGGAACCATGATAAATAATTTGCCTGAAAAACATACTACTTTTGAGTTGTTCTGCTTTTCGTTCTCATAGGCTTTCTCACAGGCAGTCTCAGAAATCTGATTCTGCAGGAAGCTCCCTAATTTTCAAATATAACAATAGGCTTAATCCACTGTAGATCTGGGTGAAAAAATAGCTTCTGATTCAGTCACTATGCTGAAAAAATGGGAATCACTGAGAAGAGATGTGAACATGACTTGAGTATAACTGGAATAGATTTGGGGAGTGGGAATGATGCAATGTGTATTGCAACAACAGAAAATATCAACATTGCAGGCAACATTTGGAATAACCTTGAAATAACCTGTTTTACTTCAAGTGTTTCATTTTTTTTGATTATTTAATCCCTTTAATTTGCTGTTGATTTGCCAATTTATAAGCTAAAGTGACATTCTGAGTTGGAAAATGGAAGAATATTAATTGGAGAATGTCAAAAAAGAAAGATGCTTCCTCCTTTTGCAAATACAAATATACTAGAAATGTGTATATATCTACCTTAATTCTGAAACTTTTTTATGCACAAAGTTTGTTGCAGCTTTCATTTGTAAAATATCCTTAAATCTACTGCCAATTTTCTCAACAAAACCAAAAAGGGGCCTTCTTGAGATGTTGAAAGCTCGGACTGAGAACCCTGCACAGATAAGAGACCTGGACTTGCACCTCTTACATCTCTGAGGTATGATGTCTGCCCTCATCATCATGTGGAAAAAACAGTGTTTGAACTGATTTGAACCTGGAAGTGGAGAGATAAAAAGAGAACCATTCATAAATGTCACACAACAAGAAGTCTTGGTTTTATTTCCATGCAAAGGAGAAAAAGTTAATACTTTCTTACTGTGATGGAAGAAATTATTTGCTAGCTATCTTGGTTCAAGAAGCTGGTAGTCCTCGGAGACAATCTTTGTATGTTATAAATAGGACCTTCTGAAAGATTTATCTAAGTGTTAACTACAATTTAGAAGGAATTTAAATTTCTGAACCTACAGATCATTATTCAGAAAGTCCTTGTCAGCAGTTCAGTACCAGACAGAAGGTCTGATTCTGATCACAGATTCATACACATTTTTGTCAAGTATCTGTCTGCAGTAGGTTTTATTCTCCTGTTCTGGTCACTGTGAATTTAGTTAACTCATTCAATGCAGTGTAGAGAATTAGAGGGCACATCATATATTGGTGTCTACCCTCACATGAGCCACATGGTTCTCTCAATTCCACTACATGGGGACAATTCAGTAGCTAAAATGTAGGAACCTAGTTTTGCTTGATATGTTGTGGAGTCCCAAAAACATTTTCATAGAGGACCTAGAGATGACTCATACTTCTGGAGCAGCAGCTGGAGTCAAGAGGAGCTGTTTGAAAACTTCTCAAAGAGTGGTAGGTGCTTATATGTGAGCAATGAAGTTGCTCCTCTTGACTCTGTTACCTGTAATGCAAGTTTAGATGCTCAGCTCATACATGTCTTGTGTCTTCAGGTGAGCTGGATATTGCCCAGTGACTTTAGATTTGCTATACACACTTAGATACCTACAATTCAGATACAGTGAGTACAGGAAGCCTTGCTCTCTCGCTTTCCTTGATAATCTTTTTCCTTTTTAAATTCATTTTGGATCCATGAAGTAGGTGGTGTTCATCCTGAATCAGCTGTGTAAGCCTGTTTCTAGTACCATCAGAGATGCTATAAGGCATTCTGCCTGGCCTCAACATGTTGCATATAACCTTCCTTCCATCAACAGCAGCCGTGGCCTTGTATCTTGAAAAAACCAGCTGAAAGAAAGGATGATTTAATCATTCTTATACATTACATCATTACTTTTTTTGCCTCTTGCCTTGAAGGGATTCAGACTTGCATTCTCCATTTTGCAAAATAATGTTCATAATGAGGTTATCAAATAGGTTAAAGTGAGAGCAGGACTACAGTGGACCTAACTTGAAATAACCCATTTTAGCGGGCACATTGCACAGTTGAGTGATTGCAGTGACAGGGCTGAAGGAGGTGAAACAAAGCAAAGTTTAGCTCTGAAGCCCTCAGAGGATAAGACAACCAGACAGGGGATTCTGGTTTTTTGGATTAATTCTCTCTTCTTATTTAATATCTTCCCACTTTATACAACATATAAACAAGAGACTGTAAGACTGGGGACCTTGTCTTCTCCATTTTCCCAAATAATCAGGGTTTTCTATTCCTACGGGAAAAAAAAATCAAAAGAAAGCCTTGAAGCAACAGATGCAAACACACATAGCCACATGAACACAAACATCTGCGTGCACATGCATGTGTTCGTATGTGAACTGAAAATCCTGGATTGTCTGGCACAGTACGCTGACAAAAATGGGAAAAATGAAAACAGATTCAAATGTTCATGTTGCACAAACTGGACAGGGAATGACCTCCCTGACAGCTCTCTGCCATCAGTATGCAACACAATCAGCAAGCTGGATGTCTGAGCTCTTTTACAAGCTGCTGGGACAGCTGATAAAAATTTGAAAGTAGCTGGGTTGTTTTTTTTTTTTTCATTTTCATGGTGAGATGTATGTCTTGCACAGATTACTTCCAGTGCCAAAGAAATAAAAAATGTACAAACTTAACCCATCAAAGAGTACTAGCAGATCCTCTTGCTTTTAGCAATTTCTGAAGTTCTGTAGCGGCACCCTGTGCATTCTGTTGCACTTAATGATGCATGATGAGGCTCCATATTAACCAGTGCTTTTTTTCCTGAGCTGGTTTAAACTGAATTAAAGCATCCGTCATGTCATTTGCATCCTCACCTTTACTGCTATAATGCAAGAGTTTCATATTCAAAATCTCCTCTGTCATATCCATTTTACGTGTAGCCTCTGTGACAGAAATCAAAGAAGTGTCTGTCACACACATCAAGGCATACATTCTGCTGCAATCAGACTGTTCAGCAAGGTCTTATTTGAAAGTCTCCATCAGCTCTAGCACAGCAGATTTAAGAACTGCATTTTATTTGCATTTTTTCCATTTTTAACTTTCTAAGATGCTGGGAATGGCTATCAAGCTTTGGCTGTTTTATTGTTTTGCCTTCATTACTTGACATCAAGAAAAGGTGTTGTTATTTTTACAGGTTCATATTCACCCTGATAAGGAGCAGTAGTAACGTTCTTATTCATACTGGTGAACTTGAAAAATTACTTTGTTAAAACAATCTTACCTCCTGCTTATTTTTGAGCATTAGTCATTGACTGCAAACTGACACATGGATTCTTATCAGTAAAATGTTTTCTTTCCTGCCTTTTTTTTTTTTTTTTTTAATAAACTCTAGAGTTTACAAAGTTAGGGAGAAAAAAATCATGACTACTTTCTTTTAGTTTGTCTTTCTTTCTTTTGCACTTGCACATTGACAGTCATGTACAGGTAGAGCATATCTTTAAAAGATATGAATTAACTTTAGTAGACTTGAATTCACAAGACAGACTTTATTAAGTTTTTGCAGTCCTGTCAGTATATCAGTAGGACTGTCAGGAAAGGTTGTTTCTGAGGACTACCTGCTTCTTGAGCCAAGGTAACTAACAATTTTTTTTTCCATCACAGTAAGAAAGTATTAACTTTTTCTCCTTTGCATGGAAATAAAACCAAGACTTCTTGTTGTGTGACATTTATGAATGGTTCTCTTTTTATCTCTCCACTTCCAGGTTCAAATCAGTTCAAACACTGTTTTTTCCACATGATGATGAGGGCAGACATCATACCTCAGAGATGTAAGAGGTGCAAGTCCAGGTCTCTTATCTGTGCAGGGTTCTCAGTCCGAGCTTTCAACATCTCAAGAAGGCCCCTTTTTGGTTTTGCTGCAGTGGATTTAAGGATATTTTACAAATGAAAGCTGCAACAAACTTTGTGCATAAAAAAAATTTCTTGTTAAGAAATCAGAGTTTTGTTGTAATTCTCTTGAATTTAATGAGATATCCAAGCAGCTAAACAGAAGCATACGTTTTCCTTGCCATTTACTAACACTGATATCATCCATCATGTCACAAGAACTGTAAATGACCAAAGAACAGAAATTAAAGATGAAAGAGGTTTGTGGTTTATTTATTTTGGTTTTTACCAGCTGTAACAGAAGAGAGCCTAAGCAATGTCCCTTTACCCTCACAGAAAAAAAACTACACAAGAAAATAAAAAACACAACTAAAAGAAACCCCATAAGGAAGATATAGACATTTCAGTTATGACAGAAGCAGTGTTCAGGTCCCATAACAGATATACAGAAATAATTCATTGATTTTCCTGCACTGACCACAACCATACACATGATCCTCCATAACAATGCCTTTAACTACTATTCTGTCTTAAAAAGTGGAGGAAGAATTTTGGACTGTGGTGGGAAAATCTTATAGAATTATCATTAAAAAAAAAAAAAAAAGAAAAGTAAAATACTAGCCTAGGCCTTAGATTTATACAAAAAAATACAACAAAATCCAGGTATGGAAGTGGTCTTTCATTTAGATCTAGTACTGCAGGCAGTAATGATGCATAAAGGTCTAGGTCTGCATTAGAAGAGATGTTCCATAAATGCTGAAGGAATGTGGCAGTAAACCTTTTGATCAATAAATCCAAAGATCACCTCTCTGAAAAATTCTCTGAGAAATGACTTTATCATTGAAGGCTGGCATCTGCTTGTGAAAAGTGGGTCTGTTGTTGAATAAGGATAGGAGTGGATTTAATCTGTTCAGATTTACAGAGTAAACAACAATAAACCACAATGGTTTAGGATATAAATTAGACATATTTCTCAGTAGGGTATAAAAAGAAAATATTTCCCAGAATGAAATTCCAAAAAAGCTTACGGACATTTTAAACTCAGAATTGCTGGGGTCCCTGCAAAAAAAACCTTTATGTTGTCAAATACAAGCCTTCATTTGTTCTTGCAAGACATTCTGGCTTTTGGGGAGAGAAGAGACCAGACTGGTTTAGTGCAGCAGTCTCTTCTGAGCTTGGAAATAGGGAATCTGCATTGCTTTCTGCATGTTTATGGTATCTATAAATTAACGTTAACAGGACAGTTTCAACTAAATTTCATTTTTTCAGGGTTTCAATCTATTACCTGAAGGGGTCAGCAAGGCACTTAGTTTACTCTCTGCTCTATCTTTCAATCTCCCTAAGTCTCTCGCTGTTGCTGCCATAACCCTGTTTTATTAATATAGCTCTAAGATGATACTGTCCATGTTTATTTGGGGGATTTCAGTCCCAGGAAATTCTGTAGTGCTTGTGCCAGGTAGCTTATTTACCTGATACTTTGTGACCTGTCTTCTTTTCTCAGACCACCTATATTGTTGACATTAATTTGTACCAAATCTCTGATTATAAACATTCTATTAAACTGCTCAAATATCCTGCAGGTCAATTAACGCCTAGCTAAAAGCAGGCATTCCATTCTTTCATACTTTATTGCCATTATTTTCACAGAATAATATATATAGGTACTCTTGGTCTCATCTATATATGCCATTTTAGTCTTGTATACATATATATGTGGTCTCGTCTTTTTTGTGTGTACTTATACAATGGAACTTCAGACGCGGAGACAGTTTTTCATCAATTTGTGCTCACTGATTTTTAAGCAGATTATGTTCTTACAGGTTTACCAATCAGGAATAAATTATGCCAAATTGTGTGGTTTTATGATCCAACAACTTTCCTCAAACTGTCCTTTTAAATTGTATCCTAGGGCTAAATCCTGTTCACTCTGGTTGCCAACAGCATCATTCTTTTTTTTTTCCTTTAAATGGAGAAGGTGAGGAATAAGCTTTATTTAAACTGAAGGTGCATATTCACCCACTGTCCACAGCTACATACAATCTGGTCTTTATGAAAGGGTTTCCAACAGCTGGAGAGGGAAGCTCTGGAAATGGTTTAAAAAGGAAATAAAAGGAATGAGAAGCAGAGCTTGATTTTAAGGATGATCTCAAAATGCTTATGGAGTTTGTGGCACCAGCAATACAAGGAGATATGCCATTTGCTGAGGAACTGCAAGGCTCGGCTCAGGTTTTGGTTCTCTGTATTAGATGTTACTGAAACTTGCTTATGAACTATGAGACAGAAAATCCATACAGATATGTCTAAACAGGTCAGGAAGATGCTTACAATCCTGTATCCCTGGCTAGAAGTCCCAGAGAGATGTAGAGGCTCTCCCTTAACTGCTGGGCATAGCTACCCCTTGAAGCAGGGAAGGGATACACTGATTCCAGGACTGTAATAGCTGCCTGGAAGGTCTGAGGGCCTTTGTGCTGCTTTTGCGGAGAGTGAGGAGTCTGGAGGGGAGTGATGCTGCTGTCACCCTCACCAGGCTCTGAGGACATGAGGAAACATGCGCAAAAAGTTGACGCCTTGCTACAGGGATAGATGAGGTCAGGTCTCAGCAGAAACCAAGAAGGCAGCATGTGAGGATGCTACACTGCTCTGTTGCACCGTGGAGCATAAGGTTTAACTGAAATGGCTTCAGACAAACAGGAGCATCACTATGAAAAAGCAACAGCAGCGTCACGGTTTGTGAAAGGTTTTTACAAGTATTCTAAATGTTGGTTACAGCAATCAAAGTGTTTTTTCTCCCCTCTCTCTCTCTCTCTGTATCGTAGAGCACTCAGTGGTTTAACTACATCCTGGTGAGGAAAAAAAAAAAAAGGAGGCTTATGCTTTAGCAGCCTGAGGTTCCAGGAAAGTGTGTGTTGGGAGATAAATGTTGCAGAATACCCTGTAAGTCAGTGCCTGAAAGAAGGAAAACTGGGACTTTAATTATTTTACTATTGTCAGGTGCTTCAAAATGTCTTATCTTTTAATTATGCCTATAAAAATATTTCTCTCACCTGTAGCATAATTAAGAAATTTTATTATTATTATTGCCTGATACTAAATATTTACTTTCCAGTTGGTGTACAAACACACGATACCAGACAGAATCCTCTGTACAAAGGAACCTGTATGGAGCTATAGTGTGGTGGAAATCACAATGAGGCAAAAACAGTTTTCCTGGTTCTGTGATAAAGTTTCTAAACAAACACTGGAAATTTTTCTAAAAAGTCATATGCCCAGTAGGATTCTGATCAGACTGAAGTACTGAGTGAATGTTTTATACTCCTAAAATAGCATTATGTTTTAAATGTACTATATATTTAATTTATAATAATATTCATGAGTTTTCAGAAGAAAACTGTGAAAGCTTCTAGTTTTTCAGTGTTTAATGCTCTCCTGATGATTTTTGCATCACTGGACAAAAGAAACCAAACAAAAAAGACTGAATTTCAAACAAGCACTCTTTTAATTTTGTACCCTTGTAATTTTATTTATTTTTAGTATTATTTGACTTATGCCTTCAGTTGCACGTTACTATGAAACCTATTTTACAATTAACAGTATGAATTCATTTATATTGTCCAAGAGCTTTCATTACCCATAATATATTATACTTCTGAAATGGAAATTTGGAAATGTCTTAAATTTTTATGACATTCTCTGGCAATTCCAGTCAAATATGCCTATACTAAAACATTTATTAGTATTTTTGCTAAAAATGAGAAGTTATTTAATGTCTTCAATGGGAGGAAGTGGTGCAGAATAAAGATACTTGACACTACTTTGCAGGATACAGCCTTAGGGAAAACCTGTGTGAGACACTCTGTGCTCTTAGCTCTCCCTAGTGCTTCTTCCATATAGAAACACCTTCCAGATACTACACAGAAAGAAAAACATCCTACAGGCTTATTCTCCCCAGTGATAAAGCTTTACCTAACTGTGTAACATCATTCTCTTTCCTTATATATATTGCTAGAATGGATCCAACTCCCACCTAAAGATTTCTATGAGACCTGACTGAGAATTTAGCATGGGATTTAGTTTCTCATGGAAAATACACTGCTAGAAAAATATGTACAGGTCCAAAAAGATCTTCTCTTATTTACATTTTCTGTCACCAGAGTAAAAAAAATAGAAAATATGCTTCAAATTTAGAAAGATTTTTTTTTTTCATTTAAAAGGAAAAAATCCTGAAATTTATCTTTTAAAATCTCTTTTTCAGGGATTTTTTTTTCCAAAGTGTGAATTTAAAAAGAATTAAAATTAAGAGATTTTTCAGAAAAGAAGATTTCAAATTTTTTTACTATCTTTAGTTTCCATTGACTCCATCAAACTTCAGATTGAATCTGAAAGGACAGTAAGGACTAGCAATGATGCCTAATATCATCATTTAAAAAGGATCACTGCTGGGATGCTGTTCATTAATTGCCTGCAGTGCATTTACAGCAGCTCTGGCTGATATCATTAGAAAAGTTACAGAAGCTGAGACCTTAATGCATAGGCAGAGGGTATATTTGTGTACCTATTGTGTGATTCAGGTTTTAGTTCCTGCCCCTGCTTTGTGAATTAGCTTTGCTGCTGAACAATTGAATTAGAGAGATAACCAAAGAAGCTGATTAGAGACCTCTAAGTTAAGCATTGCAACAACTGTCTTGTGGGCATCAAAACTAATGTAACCTGCTTTACTGTGGATTTCTGTCTTTTGCTTGATCCTCTAGATCACCAAACTATACTGAAGTGTAAACTTACAAATGTTTGATCTTAGGCCTGCCTCTTATTGAGTTTCTAGACTTTTAGTGACTTCTGAGATATGTATTGTCATTTTAAATTCAGCTGAAATCAGCCACAGTGCTCAGAATTAGGGCTTGAGAGAAATTAGTAGTTGAATAGCATAAATAAAAATTAAAATTTACAATCAGGATCTAAAGTTGTAGGCAAATTCTATGTCACTCCCTACCAGGTATTCAGACTGTGTCACATTTCTTCATTTAATTTACACTCAAGCTTAGATTTCATGACCAGTTCTTCAGTCTCCCCCTGAGGAGGACCAGATGGGGCATATAGCTGAGTTAATGAGGACTCACAGTCCTTAAAAGGAAGGCAGGACTGTCACCCACTGTTTGCATAATTCCTCATTAGAAGACCTGGGATCGATTTCTGGATTAATGTGAATAGGTTTAAGATGCTGTCTGCCCTTGTACTGCCCTGTTCATCATTTTTCCTGAAAATTAGACAGGAAAGAAGGCAAATTCTAGCATCAGAGTCAAGTTAGAAAAAATATGTTTGTGAATTTGGCCCTTTATTAAGTACTTAGGGTAAGAAAAATACTGGGGATCACTCCACGGGTTTTGTGTTGTCGTCAAATTCATAGTAGGAAGTCATTGTTATGAGAAAATATTAGAAAGAGTGAGAATGTGGATTTCAATCAGGATCTCCTTCCTGAGCATCTGAATGACACGAGTCTCCACAATCTGTCTTTCTTCCACTCTTGGATGCCTAGTGCCAGGTCAACAATGAGATCGATCATGGTTTGATGAAAGGGGAGAGCATTAATCAGATTACTTAAACTTCCTCCTACTGAGACTGAATACTTGATCCAGGGATTGAATGTTTTACATGAAGGTTAAGTGCAAATGGTAACCACAGCACCTTGGGGAAAAAAAAAAAAAAAAAGATGAGAAAATAAAAAAGCATGAAAGGCACACCCAAGTCAAAGTTCTGTAACTACCAGCACATCATGTAATAAGTTAAAAAAAATTATGAAGCCCTGAATTAGTGTTAGTGAGGCTGACTGAAATGCTCCCAGAAGATGAAAGGAAGATAAGTTGAATCTAAATTCAAGATGATATAAAAATTTAGGGAGAACCTCAGGATGTGGCCACATGTACTGTGGAGTGAGTGCTGCCCTGTGAACTCTGCAAAAAAGATAGCAGTCAACCATCATGTCATCCATTTGTCTTCTTCAGTGCTAGAAGTAGGATGACGGGTGGTTGTGTGATGATTTTATATCCCTGTTTACAAAAAGCCTCAAGCATGGGCTTAACTCTATCTACATGGACAGTCAAGTTACCAAAGGTCAGCATGTACCTTGGTTCTCTGGTGAGCCAGGAACAATGCTGCAAAGGACCTAATTTGTCACATTAGTATTGCAAGCAAACACACTAACAGTGTCCCCTACTTGCACACTATATGAATGGATTGCACAGCACTGCTTTTCCCTTTCAGAGCCATAGAATATAAAGCCACAAATCAGTCCTGCATGCATTTCTTTCTCTGTACGATGGAGTTATTCAAATGTATAATAATATTGACTTGATTCTTTCCAAACAAGCAACTGTATCAGCAGAAAACCTTCATGTCCTGATTCTTCTTTCTGGAAAGTTTTATTAGAGAAGTTCTTAGTGCAGGTTGGCAAAAAGTCAACTTGGAGGCAGGTGGTGAGACTTTCACCATTTAAACAATTCATATGCATGTATTGCTTATTCCTCACTCCAAAAATGCAGCCATATATGATCAAATAATCTGTACCAATCTTTAGTTATATGAAGGACAAGACAGTTAAAATGACCTTCTGAGATTATATTGATTCATACTGAATACACCCCCCAGCTGAAAGAAAGGAAGAAGTCAGAAAATCTATACAAATTTGACATGGGAACAAAACTAACTAAAGTTTTATGCAGAAAAAGCTACAGTTTTCTTGTTTATGCTACAGAGAGACCAAAAGATGTCAGAAATTACTGACAGAACAAAATATAATTATTATTAAGTATATGTTCCTTCATAGTCAGAAGAAGAAGAAAATTCCTTCTTACAGTGTAAATGCAATGAGAAGATCCAACAGGTGTAGAACATAATTCAGATATAGTATTTTAATAGAAGGAATGGCAAAAAAGAACAGTGACTTTGTCTCTGAACTAAATAAAACTAAATTAATTGGGAATTGTGTCACTTCTCTCATCATGCTGCCTGAAGTATGTATTTTCTATTTAAAATATCCATTTCCAGTAAATTCACAGTTGTTTTTTTTTTGCTTTGAGCTACACACAGGTGGTTTTTTTGTACAGCTACAGTTGGGCTGAACTGAATTGAAATGAGCTTTATGGTGCAGGTGGAACAACAATTGGTCTGAAAGTATGGAAATGGCTGAATCTCTTAGTTGTTTACTTTATAAGGTAGGATTGTTGGGGATTTTGGTCTCAATATGATAGAGCTTATTTCCCTTCATGAGCTTATTTTGTATTTTATCACTAGTTTTTTTTTGTTGTTCTTTGGCACAAAGAAAAGAGCATGGCAGTATTCTCTAGGAATGTACATTAACTTTGTTCCTTTGATCTTGTTGTTTTTTGTTGCTGCAAAAAACATTTTCTGTCATATCTTGTGATGGCCACTACTCTAACAGAAGGTAGAATTTAGAGGGCACAGGATACATTCTGAAGTGAATGGTAAAATTCTCACTGGTCTTATGTGAGATAAAGTTAATCATGTTATATTTATTTTTTTCTAGTTTTTCACAATGAAAACATTAATTTCTTCAGTTTTCTCTCTTCTACCCTCTGTGGGAGTACATGATAGCAAATCTATTACCAGTGAACCTAAATTTGGTTATCCTGTCTTGTGCTTAATCAATTCCTTACAAGCACAACATAGGTAGAAAATTCTCCTGTTCTCTCCCTCAATAGCACCTTATATCTCTGTCAGATACTTATTACATTACAGAGGTGAGACAAGGAGAAAACATGACATGTTTGAATGGAGAAACTAAAATCTCACTATGATCTAATGTTCTGCTTCTATTTAGTGGTAGAGGTTGAGATAGTGACTAACTTAAAAGAATTCTTAGGAAGGTATGTTGTAAATTGGCCATGTAAATTTTTTTATTTAAGAGATCATCAAAGATGACTGTGAGGACTATGCCGCTTAGAATATTCTTAGACTTACATGGGAAACAATCATTTGCCAATTCACATTTTTTCTGTAAAATTATGAGAAACTGTTTCAGAGCCTGTTGCTGGTGTAATACTGTTTCATGTTGCAATAGTTCACAGTCTATGCCATCACACATTTTGCATCTCAAGAGAATCTGGACATTACTACTTCAGTGGAAGTTCTGAGAGGATGTCTCCCTTGATACCTTGATAAGACAAAGGTTTCACTGGTTTTTGTAGTGGTTCGTTTAAATGCAGCACAAAGACTATCATGTATTTAACAACAACAAAAAAATCAGCATATAAACAAACCAAATTTACTAAAACTATCTAATGGCTTTTCATCCTATAACCACTTTACCAACATTGATTAATTAATCCTTGTGACATTGAAGTTAGTTACTGTGGATGAAGAAAGATTAATCACCTGAAACGATGCTGAGAGGGTTGTTTTGCTATGCTGATGTTTGTTAGATGTGCCTTAAAATGTCAGGCAGAGTCATTACCATTGGGGCTACATAAGTAACCTTTTCTGGTATGGTATAAAGGAAATGGAGGTTATAAAGGCAGTCAAGTCCTCCACTGAGCTGACTAATGCATTGCTTATTTCTCATAACCGTAAGATAACCCTCTATCATTTCAAATTTGGATTCAGAAATTTAAAATCTTCACATAGCTCCCACACAGAAAATCCCCTTGTTTTCTTCTGTATGAGATGAAATACATCTGATCCTAATTCCAACAACAAATGAACTGAAGTATTTCAAAGAAAAGAAATAGAAATACTTCCTAAACCAAAGGGTCACATTTCTGTAAAATAATAACAAATTTTTTACTGTCTGATTTTTTATGGAAATAATTTATTTATTTTTTTTCAGTAGATCATGTCAGATCATCTTTTAAGAAAAAAAATTGCTCAGGTGTGTGACACATAATTCTGGTATTGAGCCATCTCAGATGATTTCTTTAAACCCAACAACCTGTACCCAAATGACCCCCCCAAGAGGATAAGCTCACAAAACAGAATAAAACAGTCTGATGACAGGAATGTTCAGCATACACAGAACTCACTTCCAGTAGCTTCTTTTCATTCAAGGTGATGTTGGCATACTGTATGACATTGCTTCCATGGTTCTTAATCTGAACGTTTAATGGACTGGGACATAGGTCTATGTCCATCCTGTCTTAAACACCACACTTAGGGTCTGTATTAGGGATATGTTGTCTTTTCTTGCACAACTAACAAAAAGATCTGTAAAGGCCTAGGGAGGCCAAACCTTGTTCTATAAATCTCTGCTTCCTAGGACAACAGAGGAAAGTAGGGAGGAGTATATGTCCAAGTTAGAAAGAGAAGTTTGGATTATTGTCACCGAGAAACATCAAGGGGCTCACCCTTCCTGTGCCCTTTGCACTGTAACTGGAGAAAGGAGTATCACAAGCAAATCCCTTCAGCCAAACCTAGTCTTTCAGGGATATCTCCATATGATTTTTTTCCTTTTCTCCCTTTGTCTTGAAAAAACAATCATCATTGCAACAGAATAAATAAAGGAAACAGCTAAGAAGTGCAGCTACACCACTCTTGGAAAAGTGTGGGATTAAATAAAACAGAGTTCAGCTCAGGAGAATAATTTGAAGATGCCTTTGCACTCTGGGAGAGCTGGGAGAATAATGGAGTGTACTGTATTATTTTCCTGCATTGCAAATAAGATATATATGCTCTTGAGTAAAAATAAGGTGTGCATTGTGTATATGGAGATATCTAAGAGGTGCTTTGAAACAAAAAGGCATCAAGATGAAATTTAAGTAATGGTTTGTATGCCCACAAGTGGTAGAAACAGATGTCTCACAATGAGTATGGAGTATCTGCCTATAAGGGAGGAAAAACAAATATATCTGGTAGGAATAAGAGAGGCTTCAGAGCACCAGACAATAATCACTTGGGTGTAGGATGAAGGGAAGCATACAGTTTTTATGCATAATAAATAGAATAAGATATTTCAGTCTTGTTTGGTGGGAGTCAATTGGCTCATGTATTTTTGTGGCTGTTATGAATAGAAAACCACTTGTAATTTTTTTTTTTTTTGCTACTTTAACATACTTAAACACATCCATTTATATTTATAGTGTGTTTTCTTTCAGTCTTTAGATACAGCCAGTGTTATTTCCTAGTAAAAGGCTCCATGGTCTAACATTTTGTTGGTTTAAGAAAGCTGCAGAAGGTTCCTAATATACAGGTTTAATTGACAGGGAAGGGATGAATACGTGTGTTGCCTCACGCATAAGATTGGACCTCAGGTGGTTTTTGTCAATATATCTGCCTTTTCCTTAAAGTCCAACAAATGGATCAGTATCTACTGATGAATAATCCTGTATTTAGCTGCTTGGCTAAAGAGTATGATGAAAACTCTATGCATATATTTCATTCACACACTTTGACTTTCACATTTAGTCTTTTTCTCAAAACTTGGCAGCTGATTTTGTCTGCATGAGTCAGGAGCAGCCAGACAAAAGGCCAGCTAGCTCCCCCACATAATTCTTTTCAGTCATGCTGGTACCTTACAAATTATTCTGAACCAGTGAGAAATCTCCAAGCTTTCTTATGCTGAACTGGTGGCCTCTTAAGCTGCTGAGCATGCCTGGGATATCCTTGTCCCTGTATACCAGGTTCCAGCTGAGCAGGAGGCTGTGCTAAAGAGAAAATATACAGGTTTATAAGATACGGACTCTGCTTACACAGAGTCAAGACCTTCTCCTCACACCACCCCACCAACCAGTAAGCTGGGGGTGCAGAAGAAGTTGGGATGGGACACAGCTGGGACAGCTGACCCCAACTGACCATAGGGATATCCCATACCATATAAAACTAGAGGAAAAAGAATTCTGGAGTCATGACATTTTTGTCTTCCTAGGTCACTGTCCTGGAGATGTCTGAACATCTGCCTGCCAAAGGGAAGCAGAGAACTAATTCCTTGTTTTGCCTTGCATGACTTCTGCTTTACCTGCTAAAAAATCTTTATCTCAACCTATAAGTTTTCTCACTTTTACTCTTCCAATTCTTTCCCCCATTCCACCAGGGAGGAGTGAGCAGTCAGCTCTGTGGGGCTTAGCTGCCAGCTGGGGTTAAACCACGACATCTCTGCACTCTTCTCTCTTCCCTATATAACAGAAAATTTCTTTGTCAGGATCCCAAGGGCAACAAGGGACAGGTTGCAGTGCTAAAGTTGCTGACTTAATTAGATGCTATAATTTATTGAGTATTGGTAAAACAATATAATGAATAACTGTGGGACTTTCAAGGTGCCACTTAAATACAGGATGATTGAAATACTGTGGAATTTCAGTACTTTCTTCCAATACAAACAATGAAGAATGATTTTATGTACATCAACAGCAAAAAAATGAAAAAAAAAAATAAAAATCTTTTACCCACTTCTCAAAATATTTTCCTCATAATATTCTTAATCTTTATGTCAATGCTCAGTGTCCACATATACCAAAAAATATGCAGCTTCCACTGCTACAAATGATGCCAGTTACTCTCTTTTCACTAAACAAACATTGATTATATATTCAGTGGTATGAATCAGGGAACTGTTCCAATAATGATATGACCTTTAGGGCTTGAAATAAAGAAATTAATAGACCACATCTTACTTCCATGTGACTGGGCTCAAGCCTTTACTTCTTAAATGGTTTTCATATGATGCAACATTTAAAAAAATTCCACTGGCGCTTCTATGCAAAGTACATCAAGTATATAACAAGCACTGAATATTTCTATGAAATGTTGTGGTAAATAACTGCTTTTCCAGATAATGGAAATAACTTACAAAAATATTGCTATCTGACTTTACAGATGAGAAGACAAGTACAGAAAGATGAACTCAAGAACACACAGCAGATTAGACTCAAAAAAAAAAAGGAACCAGGAAAACTGATATTCTTCAGTTTTGACAGTTGCTAGCATTTGACAAAGAAAACCAAACTGGAGCAGAGAAAGTAGTGAAAAAGAATAATGTTTGAGTCATCTCTTATCTTCCAAAAAAAATAAATAAGGATATGCTTTCATAGGCATCAGTACTGAAATTCACAGAAGCTCTTTATGAAAATGTCAGTTCATCGGTCTCTTCAAAAAAGCTTTTCAAGCTCACTCGTTTACTTAATGGTCTCTTTCTATTAGACAACAGAAAAAGCCTTTACCCAGTAGCCCCAGAAATGTAAATGCATGTGCCAGACTGCAGGCTCTGAATTAAGCAAACTCTGCAGGACCTCAGAGTCGTCTTTTGCCTGGACTTGCCTCCCTTTTCTTGGAGATTTGTTTTACTTTGTACAGTAACTGTAACAACCCCGTGGCTTTTAGTTATTTTTCTTTAGTTTTGTTCAGCTTTGTATATGTGTCCTGGTTTAGTTTTTTTTCTCTTGTACACAATATTGGTATCATATGAAACTCCTCTCAAATCTTGTACAAGTATCATGTTCCTCCCACTGAAGAATACCAAATCTTCACCCTCACCCCAGACTCAAACCACTGTATTCAGAGATGTTGATAGGGCCCTCTCTACATTTTATCTTTATTGACTTTATTTCATTTTTCAGGGCATAATTTCACAAAGAAGTAGACATGCTTTTGTTCTGGAACTTGCTGATGTTGTGCATCTCTGGTAAATCAAGTCTTTCAGTATAATTAGCAGATAATCTACAATCCCTAGAATAATCAATACATGGTTTTGATTGTTAATAGTTTCATTAACTAATTTAACTACATAAACTTATTAGTTACAGTATGCCTCTTCCTTAAAGTCTCTACATCTAAGGTCTTAACAATCTTGATTAAAACACATCAAAATTTAACAGTGATTTTCAATAGAAGCTGTATTGGTGCCATGAAAAACAAATAGAAAAAGAAGGGGTTGTGTCCCAGTTTGTTTGCACCTAAACTGTAGATATTAAAGAATGATGGTGAATAGGGTATCAGGAGGGCATATAAGCTGGGAGGATGCCAGTTTTGTGTGTTGGATATAACCCACTGAGTGCAGTTCTTGTCAGTCTTCTGATATCCATTTGGCAAGTACAAATTGCTTCCTTTTGTGCTTTGCAAATCTTTTTGATGTAGTTAACCACTCATGCTTTTTTTTTTCTTTTCATTTTTTCCATATCATAGAATCATTGAGGTTGGAAAAACCTTTAGGATCATTGAGTCCACATATTAACCTAACTCTACCATGTCCATTACTAAACTTTGCCCCTAAGCACCTTATTTACATGACTTTTAAACACATCCAGTGGTGGTGAATCATCCACTTCCCTGGGCAGCCTGTTCCAGTGCTTGATAACACTTTCAGTGAAGAATTTTTCCTACTGTCCAACCTAAACATCCCCAATGCCCATTTTTACACTTATGTACAAGTTGACAAGTTCTATGTACACCTCAACTCTCATTTGAATGGAATATAACCTTAGCTAGCTAAGATGTGGACATCTATACCTAAGCTACTTATCCTGTGATGCTTTAATAAACTGTGGAGAAGAACTGGCCCAGGAGAGAACAATCCATCTGACTTATTTTAGACATCTTCTTTAGAGTGAGGTAAGCCATGCCCTGCAAGTTTCTGCTTCTCATAATTACTTACAAAATGAATTTCAACAACCAACTCAAATGGAAGCAGAGACTATTACTCCTTAAAATAGAGGAATGGTTATGCTGGAACATCCTAAACCACTTTCTGACCTAATCTCCAACAACAACTTAAAGTAGATGCTTTGAGGAGTGTAAGAAACGCACATGAATACATGGGCCTTTCTCCTGATGCTGTCTGAATGTTCAGATATTTTCTCTTCAGGGATTTTCTGAGATGAATATTTCTGCATATATAAAAAGCTGCTAAGGAGTTATCTTCCATGAATTTTTCCATTTTCTCCCTGAACTTATGTCACTGCATGACCATTATGGCCAATGGTATTAATATAATTGAAAATTATATTAATATCTTATTCCTTGTTAGTACCCACATCTTTATGCACCTCACTGCTTCACTCCAGTTCCTGAATCTGGTTCCCATCTGCCAGTGAGTCCAGTCTGGGACTTCCCCAGTACCTTCTCACAGCATCAGTGGTGATGATGATGTAACTGCCATCAGGGGGATTGGGTTCAATATTTGTTTTGTATATATTTTTTTCTATTGTTATTATTTTTGGTAAAGCAGTTTTAGTTTTCTTTTTCAATCCATAAGTCTCTCTCCCTTATTCCCTTTCTCATCCCCTTTGGTAGGGGAGAGGGGTTAATAGAGAATATCTGTCATTCGTCTGGTGGCCAGCCTAGCTGTAATTCTAGACAGTCTTCTATCTTATACTATGTCAGAATTGTTTCACATTTGCAGTTATTTTTTCATCCTGGTTTCCACTTTATTTGAAAAAAACAAAACAAACAAACCTAGTTTCTGATGTATTGAAGTTTCTTGAAGATGATTTAAAATGTCAGACTTACCCCAGTCCTCAACCTGTCAGTTCTCTGCTGTTCTCTCCCTATGGGTTGGAAAATCTTACTAGAGTGTGAGACACTAAATTTGGATGGCCGCTCAAAGTCTTTAACAACCTCCAGTGGATTTTGAAAGTGAAATGGCATGGACCAGGAAGGATGAAATACACATCAAAGATCACTATAAAAACTTGGTCAGATGCAGCTTATTTCTCTGACCAACTAAATAGGTGATATGTATTCAACTTTGAACAGTATGTGGAGACACAATATGTTTGAAACAAAAGGAAGAAAGGGAGTCAGAATAATCAATACAGGTATTTGTATTCTGCAGTCAATGAAAGTTGTACTTTTAAATCAGCATAACATTGATCCTAGGATTGCATTTTTCCTAAAAAAAGAGAACATGTGTGAGGTGCATTTAAAAATATCAGCTGCATGATTTGACTTCTTTTTCTGTGCTTAGCTGCTGTCTGGTGAGTGAGTTGCTTTCAGAACTCATCCTATGCTGGACTATGAAGAAACTCTTCTGTGGCACAATGGTCTATGTGTGTTGCTTTTGCCTGGCTCTAACATAGTCAAATGACATGAGCCATCAGTCATAGTTCAAATTCCAATCCATCAGCACAGGCTATGAATTTATTTAGCTCTAGATGTTTTAAGTCCTTTGAATATGTTTTTGGAAGGCAGTTGTTACACCTGAGTCTGTTTTCTAAATGCTTGATTATCTTTACACCTGTTTCAAAAAGTTCTGCATTAGTGTAAAGACCATGTATACACCTAAGTCACCTTTGAATCATAATTCTACAATGGTGTTCCAGCATTAGGGGATAAGGGAAGAGCAACTGATGTCATTAACCTGGATTTGTGCTTAGTATTTTACACTATCCTGCATGACATCCTTGCCTCTAAACTGGCAAGATGTGAATTTGACAGATGGACCACTTGGTGGATAAGGAATTGGCTGAATGGTTGCACTCAAATAGTAGTGTACAATGGCTTGATGTCCAGGTGGAGATCTTCAGGGGTTGGTATTTGGACTGGTGTTATTTAGCATCAATTTATTGTGAATGCTTCCTCCTTGGAAATGTTCAAGATCAGGCTGGACAAGGCTTTGAGCAAGCTGGTCTAGTGGGAGGTGTCCCTGCCCATGGCAGGGGGGTTGGAACTAGTTGATCTTTCAGGTTCCTTCCAACCCAAACCATTCTATGTTTTAATTTCCCCTGAATATTTTCTAATTTTTCTGGGTTTTTTTATCTCGCTTATGTTTTCATTTGGGTGTTTGCTTTCTATTGCTTAGTTATTTCACTTTCAGAAGGAATACTTAGATAGAAACCATATCATTAATCTCAATCAATCGGCTGTCATCACTTGCTTGGGTTAATGTTTCAATGGAATCTCTGCAGTTACCCAATCAACTCTTGGGTTTTTTTTGGTGTGTGTGGTTTTTTTTAATTATTAATTGTTATTATTATTTTTATTATTTTATCTTTTTTTGGTCATCCTAGGTTTCATACTAATTGTTAAGTAGATGCTGCAGTGTAGTTATAACCTTCAACTTTTTCCTTCCATTCACTAGGACCTAAGCATGCTATCACCCCAAGAGTCTTTCTGCTGTTTGTTGTGTTGTGCTGCACATAACAAGAACTATTGCAGAGCTGGTAGGCATTATCTAGGATAAGAAATAATAGGCATAAGTTCATTGCACCAATGCCACAGTTCAGAGGGAATTTTTGGTGATGACAAATACAATCGAACACCAGTATAGATTGCCTAGAGAGAGTGAGAGACTCCCATTGCTTGAGATTTACAGAACGAGTTAAACAAAAATCTGACAAACACACCATGAGTGTATTTGATCCTGCCATGGGTAAAGGAATGACCTTTTCAGCAGCCTGTTTTCTATGTCTGTGAAAAGGGCTTGAAGATATTTGAGGAGTGCTGGCTTGATGGGAATGGAGCCTGCTCGAGAGGCTTCCAGCACACCCTGGGATCAAATTCCTTGTTCAAAGAAGTTTTACAGTAAGCTAGCAGATCTCATTAAGGTGATGTTTGTAGCCTCCTATGCCCTGACATACTTCTCAACCCTGTAGATCAGAGGCAAGAGCCTATTTCTAATTTCAAGTCACAGATTTTTTTGCTAATTGCTCATCAGGGAACATCTGCCTCACAGCTTGAGTGTAACTGAATATCATGACGTTTGGATTAAAGAACACTCTTCCTCTCTCCTTTTCAGGGAGACAGGAGACACTTGGCTTTTGTGATCATTTGGCTTCAGCTATTTCTTGTCTTGTATTTACTTATTTATTTATATTGATAGAAAAATGGCTATAGTTAATTTTATTAGAAGAAAAACTACAACAGAATCATTGTAGGTGGAAAAAGGAAGTAAGATCTACTCCAAGAGAAACAGAAAGATTGAACTCCAAGTCAAATAACTGAAGCAGAATGGATAGAGCATGTAGACATGATCTGACAAACCTGAAAATTAGAGTTGGATTGAACTAAAATGACCAGCTAAAGAGAAAAATGTGTTTTTTTTTTTTTCCCAGACACCAGCATACAAAAGGTACAGGAGATATGTTGCAAGCTAATCCCAGTTCCCAAAGGGGAAATAGTACCAAAAAATCTTGAGGTCTCTTTTCTTTAGGAACATCAAAAAAATCTCAGAATGACAATACAATTCATTAACGTAGCAATTAAATGCAAATTTAAGGGGAATTACCAAAGACCACCCTCTCTCCTTCCTCTCCTGGCCCTTCTACTCTTCTCCTTTTCCTCTTCTCCCCTCTCCTCTCCTTTTCTCTCCCTTTCATTCCCCATGAGACTATGATGGACCTGAGATAACAGAATGAAAAATTAACATTTTTGTTGTAAAAGGATATATTCTACCACTTAGTAGAAAATGTTGTAAAGCCTTGCTTAATTGGCCTGAGAGGTCATTTTTTAAACAGTGAAATGCACCCTGGAGATGTCTATTTTTGTCTGATAATTATGAAGGGAACCCAGAGTAACCATCCCACATAGAAATGCTTGGTGTTAAACAAGATGAATACTGTTGAACAAGATGATGTCCATAGCACTGCAAGGATGGATGAGATTAAGATGGTAATCAGTAATGTCCTTAAATTCCCTCCTCCAAGAACCAGTTAGGTGCCTGCAGATCCAGCTTGTGACTTTTTGTGAAAAGAAGAACTATGAATGATATAACTAATCAAGCATCAGTACCAAGTCTTGTCTTCCCAAGTAACCATTACCTGTGATGGAGACCTCCTTTCCTGAAGAAGGCTGAACACCTGCCTGCCAATAGCAAGTGGTGAATGAAATTTCTTGTTTTGCTTCGCTTATGTGTGTAGCTTGTGCTTTATCTCTTAAACTGTCTTCATCTCAACCCACAAGTTTTCTCACTTACAGGTTTTCTCACTTTTACTCTTCTGATTCTCTCCCTCATCCCACTAAGGGGGACTGAGCAAGTGGATGTGGGGGGCTTAGTTGCCAGCTGAAGTTAAACCACAACATCCCTCTTACTGGCCCTACAGGCAACAGGATTCTGTATTTTATCAAGTGACTGGAATAATGTAGTAAATATTAACAATATAAATTATATATCAAAAAGAAAAAACTGCTTTTACCATCCTTTAAAATGTCATTTAAGAAAGAAATGGCCTTTAAAGCAGTCAAAGTGCAGAAAGTTGACAGTGCATAGGGAGCACTGGAGAGAGTGACAAATAATTTACTAGGCTCAACTCCTGATAAATGGTGAATGCTTGTTCTGTTTGACCAAAATATAGCTTTGATATGAGTGGTTATGGCATCTTAAGGCCTTTTGAGAAACATTACACAGCTTCAGGTTTTATTTGACTCAAGCAGATGCTCTGTGCCATATAGAGCTTTGTGTTTTATAAGCTCCAGCCCTCGTTCTGTCTTTAATGTGCTGCTATCTGATCTCAGCTGGTTTCAATAATAATGAGAAATAATTCCCAAATAAAAGAAGAAAAAGAAAAGAAATAAAAGGAAGTCCAAAGCATCTAGCTATTGACTTTTAAAGAACTCTATTTTGACCTTTAGAATAATGTGAATAGAATGGCA
Source organism: Chloroceryle aenea (assembly GCA_013399075.1). Classification (NCBI taxonomy): domain Eukaryota; kingdom Metazoa; phylum Chordata; class Aves; order Coraciiformes; family Cerylidae; genus Chloroceryle; species Chloroceryle aenea. The sequence continues at coordinate 5,187 of VWZY01006110.1, read as the reverse complement.
CTAGTAGAAGGTCACACTGTAATAAACAGACAAACACTTCAATGCTGTAAAGTCAAGGACTGTAAGTGAAGTTTCCCATAACAGACTTCCCTCTGCATCACTATCAGATGCAACTACCATGAGAAGAGGGAGGTATGGATCTCTGGGCTAGGAGAACAGAGGAGAGAAGTCACCATTGCAGGAAGTGAAAGCAAACAGTGCAGCACTTGTCTTTCAGAAGCAAATTTTCTACAGTGACCAAGCTGCCTTCTCAGGTCATTATATCCTCCCTTCCAGAGATCTGGAGGATTTCAGCTCTCACCATCCCTCACTAACCTGTAAGTCATCACCGCAGCTTTCAGGCAACCTGCATATTTTAATATGATTATCCACACAATGTAATTATGGGATAAGCATCTGTCATTTACTCTAATGGAGGTTTTGGGGACACAAAGTCCAGAAAGACCAAGAGTCACAAATAGGCCTGAGTCCCCATAAAAGGATTTAGATAAACAAGTCCAAGATATGCTTTGCTTTTTAAGATTTTCAGCATTGTTGATTTTGACTGTCAAAATAAAAGCACAGGAAAGATACCCTATTCTCACAACATTGTGAACTTGCTTTCTCCTGAAGTGAAAGAAGATTGCAGAAGGACACTCAACAAGAGCCCAGGACTGAGTGGGAAAAATAATCAGCACTATCCTTTTGGCTGTTGTTTCATATACCTCTTTAGTTTTAAAAGTATTAATTTTCTCTTCATTCAAGTGGCCTGACTGCAAGACTGCCCTTCCAAATCTTCCCCTTTTTATGGAATTTCCCAATTAGTCTTAGCTCGTCTTGAAAACAACACAAAGCCTCTAAACTAATTACAATTTAAAGAATGACAAGTGATTAAAATACTTTAATTGAGGCTTTTCAAGGTTTGCCACTGACACTATTATTTCCTATATTTGTTTGTTTATCTAAATAAATAGAATTTGAAGTTTCTGTCTTCTAACTTCACTACCTCCCAAATCAGACTAGAGAATTTTTCTTCCAGAACAATTATAATCTTATTTGCTGCAGCTGCATCTGCTTAAGCAGGGAAGTGCTGCAGGATATTTGGGAGTTTCCTCTGAAAGTTCTTGTCATGGAGAACTTGCCAAGTAAATCATTGGACTAGACTGTCAAATAATGATTGTATTTTTGATCTAGTAATTAGCAATTTGTTAATCTTGTTATCACTAGCAACAAAAAAACCTTTCTCCTAATCAAGAAATGTCTATCTACTTTGAATGCCTGGAAGTCATGCATGTCTATGAAATGGCTAAGTTTAAACAGTCAATTAATCACTTACATTTTACAAACATATTCAATGACTTTTTTTTTGTTTTGTTCTTAAGAACTTGTTCATGAATAAAAACACTCCAACTGGAGATTGCCTTGTAAATCTTGAATTGTTTTCTGAAACTCCAGGTTTCAACTACTTATTTGAATGTAGAAGTGTTTGAACTGTATATACAAACACTGTAACAGTATTTAGAATAAAAAAGGGCTTTACCTTATTTTTGCTATCCAGATACACACATAAACCTTTAGAAGAGTTATGAACAATTTATGCTGATTGACAAGTTATATTTAGAAACAAGTTCCAACTATTTTGTTTTGCTTTCTTCTCTGTGTTCCATTCTGATAATGGCAATTATTCATAGTACTTTGCTTCTGGAAATGAGAAAATGCTGCTTTTTTTTGGCCTTTGTTCTATAATGACATTCAAACATCAGGCTTCATACTGATGTGTTGCCTGCTGACTCCTAGTTATACTTGCTGTTTCTATCAGTGCAACACTATTTACCTGTACTTTCCTTTACATACAATACTAGTTTTTTTCTTGTGATTTTCATTCTGTGACTCCTTTGCCTTTTTTTTGTTTTCCATCTGATTTCCAGTCATGTTTTTTTTAGTGCTCCATGCTTATGTGGACATGCAGAGAAGGAGCTGGACTGACAACCAGCTGAATCCAAGGGTGCCTAGTTTCATCTTCAGTGACAACTCAAATAGAGAAGAAACTGGATTTTTACAAGTCTACCTAGAAATAATTAAAAGCTATTTCCATTAGAAAAANACATTTCGACTAAAGCCTATCTTCCAGGGTAGAGTCCAAATTTATCTGAAAAGAGTAGATTTAATAATTGTCAAAAAAAAAAAAAAAAAAGAGAGAGAGATGGAAAAATGACCAAGAAATATTAAGAAAGTTAAACCAGATTAATTTTATCAGTCTCCACAAGGAGAAATAATTACATGATTTTGGGGGGGGTTTGTTTGTTTTCTATGTATATAAATCATAGATTCATAGAACCATAGAATGAGGTTGGAAGGGACCTCTGGGGATCATCAAGTCCATGCCAGACCATGATCACCCAAGGCATATGTTCCACACAGGAACATATCCAGGTGCGTTTTGAAACATTCTGGAGAAGGAGATTTCATAACCTCTCTGGGCAGCCAGTCCCACTGCTCCAATATAAAACATTTATATATGTTCATATATTTGTCCTTAAGACTATACAGCAGACATATTCAGAAATTAGTAAACTTTAACCAGAGATCAAATCATTAGCAAATGCACATGGAAACACATTTTCATCAATGTTTTTCGCCTCTGTTTTTTTCACTATACATCCAGATGGAGAACGTTTGTCTGCAAAACACTACTATTTAATAGTTTCTTGTCAATATTCTTTTGCAGAAATTACATTTATGGAACATTCAATTAACTGGTTGACAAATACAGCCAAAAAGGCCTCCACATTGTATATACACACAACATTGTACATGGTTATTGCTTGGTTTATATTCAATAAAACAGCTTGAACTATGTATTTTTTAGACACTGTGACAGAAAATATGTCTCATTTAATGAAAAATGAGGCTTTTTTTCACCTGTGTAACTCAGAAATTAGTATTGACATATTTAGACTACAGTCTGGAGATATGTCTGTGTTACGTTTAACTGAAAATAATGCAGTTAGAGACAAAAAGGTTTTAAGTAGGCCGAATTGATCTGTCCTGTCAGGATTCCTAGCAGGAAAATGAAAGAAAAAAAGGAGAAAAAGGGCCACTAAATCAACAAACTTTATTTTTTTTTTTTCCCCTACTGCAGTGTTCAAAGCCTCATTCATCCCTTAAAGTTTTTCTAGGAAAAAAGAGTTTGAAATTGGGAAAGATAGTAATTTTTACAGCACTAGTAATAAGTGAAAATTAGTAACTTCTTCCATGAAAGTTTCCTACCTGTTGGATGAAGTAAGAAGCTGAGCTGCTACATGTGGGATGATTTTTTGCCGCTGTTTTATTCTACTTGTTTGTTGTGTCAACTCTCCATCTGTCATGTTCAGCTTTTCTCCCGTGTTCTTCTTATTTAGGGGAACACAGGATGCTCCCTGGAACCCATCAAACCTGCCTTATCCATATGTGCAAGAGCTGTAAATCTGTAAAAGGGGGTTTCAAGAGAAGTTGTTGAAGAACTACCACATATGGGGCATCCAGCTACTCGGAGGCAGGTACACCTGGTTAACTTTGTGGAAAGACAAAGCTAAGGAAGTGGAAATAGGGCTGATGCAAAGTCTTTTAAAGATGGATGTGTTTTTGTAATAGGATCCATTCTGGCTGAATTCCAGCTGAATCCACAGAAGATAGTTTGTAGAAAATTGTTGTGCAGTCAAGCAAGAAATTACAGTGGGAGAGAATTGTTTTCCTATCTTTATTTTAGACCAACTTCTCTTAAAGTATATAAGTTCCTTATTTCTGAACAATTGTAGAATCCAATTGATTTTATTATCACACATAAAAAAATAGTGTGGAGTTTCTCATCTGGCACCACTGGCAGAGGCAAGCAAACAGAATTAATATTTCTCACATGGAACACCACACAGATGATTGTATTCCAAACTGGGTGATTATGATAATGATTCACCTGCAATATTTGCATGAAATGGCTGTAGTAGAAGTGACTGCTAAAACTCTGAGCTATCAGCTATCCATAAGCATTTAGAAATCAGTGTTTATTTTCAGTCTCTGCAATTGCTTCTTCCTAAAATATAACCCTGAGGGTGCCTTCTACTCCAGTACTTGTGCTCTGTTGATTGAAGTTTCTTTGTTTCTCACCCAAGCTCTGAGCCTGCAAGAGGCATCCTGGCTGATATCGTCTCTCTACATTTGCTTTATCGTACTTCATCCTGTTTGTTAGGCATGCACTCTCTCTTTCAAGATTACTTTATATTACCTGGCCAAGGCTGCCCTGTGGGAGGTTTGGTCCACATCAGACTGTTGAAATTGCTTCTGATTCTCTTACTAAAACATACCTCCTGCTTGCCTTGCCCCTTGCTGTTGCTGCCCTGCTTGCAGCAGAGAAGAAAGCTTTCTGTTCTCATTTCAGGGATAAGAAAATTACAAGAAAATAAAGAACATAAAACTATATAAATATATTTACTCCCTGAGTGTACAGACTTAGCTTCTCCCTTCTTCTCCTACTCACTCAAGCATGGACTCAACTATGCAAAATTCCAGGTGTGCTGTGATTAATCTTTCCATTATCCATGAAGCCTCTGCTTTGGGATGGCTGATGATGAAAAGGTATCTTTTGTGTCCACTTCTATCATCCAACTTTGCCACAAATGTCCTATATGCAACTGCACTACATCTTGTGGGCAGATATATTTTTATAAAAGACATTAAGATGCACCTCACGTCTTTCCTATTCTAAGTTAGAGATTGTATTACTCAAATGAGAAATCCTGGGACAGGACCTCAGTTACAAATTACTATTGCTGAGTAGAACTTCCTCTTTGACAGCCTCTGGGTACTGGCAAGCAAGCAGCTGTTTGGGGAGACAGGTTATCATGGGACATTTACAGGTAGTCATGGGCCTTATAGCTTCTTTACATATGCCCATATTTGTGTTGAGAGGGAACTGACCCATAAGGTAAAACCTGCTGTCCTGTTCTGAGAAATTGTAAGACATCTCAGGTGGCTTTCAATATAAAGCCCATGCTACACAGAATGGATTTAACATGGGCCAGTAGAACATGAAGAGAAAGAAACAAAATGTTGTGAAATGCTTAGAAGGCTGATAGAATTGTATAAATAAAGCTGGTATGTATCTGGCAGATTAGAATCTGTCAGTCAGGGGCTTATTCAGTTAAGTTTTTCCCCTAGAATCATAGAATCATA
>VWZY01006109.1:929518-961309 GCA_013399075.1 Chloroceryle aenea | reverse complement strand
TCTTGTGAAAATTTCATCACTGCTATGATGAAAATTTCATCACATCTATATTCATAGATATTTTAGAATCAAGTGCAAGAATGAAATTCCTTTTGGGCAGAAACTCTGTAAGAATCTGTCAGTCAACAGATGCAGCATCCCAACAGTTAAGCTCCCAACGCTATATAAGATGTGGTGTTCAATTCATTGATTAGCTGGAGTTGTCCTTAATTCTTGTATCTGCATTGAAAAATTAATTAGAATTTGTTTGGGGAAATTTTCAGTAATCACTGGATATTTTGCTGTCTTTATTTACAGAAGCATTATGTATTTTTGTGCTACATGCAGTTAGAAAGAATAGCTTTAATATCAGCACATCAGAAATTGTATCTGCTAAAAATGAAATGATAGTTCAAAAAGAAAACAAAACCAGTAACAGGGAATAATTTTGCTTTAGAAACAGAGGGGGAAATAACATGGAAAATATTAGTAGGCCATTATGTAATTAACTATGTGGCATGTTTTCACTTAGCATGTGGGATACTGTGACCATATGTGGTGACTGCAGACCAATCAGGAAAAAATAGGGAAAATTCAGGAAGGGAAATATTAATAGCATATGGAAGCAGGAGTAGCTTTTCTATGGGGAGGGAATACAGCACCTGGTTTTTGAGGTGCTGTCAGTTATCCAGAGGGAAAGGACACAGCTAAGGATGTTTGTCTCTCTATGGCCCCACCAGGAATGTGTTTCCAGGCTGCCTGGAAACTCCTGCTTTTCCTGAATAATAGTGCCACAGGAGGACCCACTGGCAAATGCAGTTCAGATTTGCTGTCTACCAAGGGCTCAGCTTCTGTACCACCACTAAGAGGGTTGATGCCCCTGAGGAAAAAAAAAAGAGAGTATGGTCTCTGTATACAAAATAGTGGTGAGATGCATCTGTGTGTCTTTTTTCAGCAGTAAAGAGCAGAAGGCAATGAGGTCAAGAGGAAAGCCGTGAGCCCTGTTGTCGGGCAGTAGGCAGACCTCAGCTGAGTTCAGGAACTCTTTGTCTCAGTCACCGACACCAGTTAAGAATATAACCCAGGAGACATCCATTGTGTAAGAAAGTCTTTAGTTAATTATTATCCTCTGGAAGTTTTTCTGTTTTTCAAAGTTGGATATGGTAGTTACGTGCACATGACTTTTGGTTCTTCTCTACCCTGAAGAGCTGAAATGGGATGGAAAATGATGACAGAGCAGAGAGCAGTTTGTCTCGGCCACCGAGACTCTGACTCAGAACATGCAATACAGAGAAGAACACAGACTCTAGTTCTGCTGTGGCCCCTGGGAACTCCTGCTGCAGCTTTTTGTTGTTGTTCTGGTCTGGTCTGGTAGCAGTCAACACTAACCCTGCATGGGCAGAAATGACAAGGTGGCATGTAGGTACAGGAAGATTATACTTTAGAAGTTTCTGATTTTTAGGGCATTATTGTCTTCAGCAATATTTCATACAGTTAATATCCAAAAAGAGGGTTATTCTATCTTAAGAATATGTTCTGTGGTAAAAAATGGATCAAAGCAACATAGTATAGATGGAACATTGCAAAGCATTGTAAAAATAATATTTAAAATTACTTTCAGGTCTCATGCTTCATGGATTCATTTGTGGCAGTGGATTTTATGTGTTATTGTCAGTGGTGCTTTTCATTTGGGTATCTGGGTGCCAGGGCCTGTACATATGTACAGTGAAATGAGAGAGGTCCTTCAGCATCAGTGCTGAGCTAAAATGGAAGCATTTTCCATTTCCTATCCCAGGGCAGGTACAGTAATGAAAAAGACAGAGGATGACAAGTGATTCTAATCTCTCCTTCAAAATAAGGTTCATCAAGCCTTAGTTCAAAAGAATCAGTGAAGGGCTTGTAAGAGCCAATTAAAGATGTGTAAAACTGAGCTATGCTTCAATATTGCAATACTGTGTGCATCACAAACATATCCCATTCTTTGTATGTATATAAGAGGAGATGCATGAGACTGTTCTTCATATACCTAGTGTCAATTTACTCAGACATCCCATCCCAAAGTGCCAAGCACTGACCACAGCTGTGGAGAATAAACAGAACAAGGTGAACTTCTGGGGTCACCTCACACGTGTCAGGTGAAATTTAATTTTTTTTTTTTTGTTGCTTCACTGTGATCTGCAAATCAGCTTCTGACCCCAGCTTAATTCCTCGAACTTCATCTCCATCATTTTATCTTAATTTGTATTTTTTCAGCACTTTTTAGGCCATGAAAAATTTGCCTGGTGACTAATTTGGAGAAGATGTAGAAAAACGGGTTGGAGGGAGAGGAGCATGTGCCATTCTCCAGGTTCCAGCCTGACCGGGACTTGACCCCATTGTGCTTTTCTGTGTTTTTGGTTTTGATTTCAGAAAGTTTTGATGGTGCTGCTGTTCAGGAAACAGAGCAAAACCCCATTGTTTTCCCAGATTATCTCCTCAGATGCACTCCTGAAGTATATTGCTTGGTCCGTCTGCAGATCAACCACAAATGCTAAAGCAAATAATACTGTGGGACACTGAAAGTGCAAATGCCATTCAGAGCAGTCACAGATACTTTGATGTGGGCATTCACTTTATATCCTGCATTTCTTCACTCTAAATATAGTTTTGGCTTTAACTGTTTTCACCCAGTCTCTCTGTCAGATCTCTGTGCCATACAGTGACACTGTATAAATACTAAGCACCTGATGACTTGATGTGTACTGTACCCTAACCTTGGCCACTAGTACATAAAACAAAGGCATGGATGTGGGAGGATTGACATGTCAAATGCATATGTGGGTCAGTAGGGAGTTTGAATCTCTGGGATTAGTTTGTTTGGTCATAGAGACAGGTAGCAGCTAGTAATACAAACCTCTGAACTCTGAAAATTAAGTAATTGACCGTTTTTTGAGTCTAGTACCCATGCAGTATGTGCCAACACGAGAGGCTTGTTATGGCAGAGAAGCTGGAGATAAAGGAGTAGGAAATGTCTTGTTTTAATGATATTATTGTGTCTTTCTAGTGGTGGAATTGGAAAGATTTGCCTTCCCTAATACTGTACCATTTTCTTCATCTCTACTGAGCTGGTTAAAAATACACTGTAAACCGAATTGTGCAGCAAAAAGGATGTTATCTAAAAAGTTATCAACAGCATAGGTGCACCAGTTCTTGCCATGTTCTTACCAGCACTACATTATTCTTTAATATATTCCATGCTTTAGATGTTATTCTCTCTTTTTCTCTGTGAAGGAACAATTTCTTTTCTTTTCATGCACCCTGAATATAATCCACATGCTTACTTCTAACTTTTGGCAACCATACTTCCAAGTTGCACTAGCCAGATAGATTGGGATGGTCTTTAGAAATACTGTGTAGGACGTAAATGAATTGAAAAATCCATGCCAAAAACTTGCAGAGCATTCATTTTTGAGTTTGTTAATTTTGTCTTTCTTACCACCTATGTGAAAGCAAGAATAAAGCTTGTGTGGAAAAAGGATGAGTACTGTTCCAGTCTGTGTGCAATTCTACCATAGACAGACATTGCCACCTGAGCGGTCAGCAGTGCAAAGCTTGATATATAGCACTTAAACTGCCTCCTCCTTGTCCAGCCTCCCCCTCTAAACCTCTTTCCTGCCTGGTGTTCTAACTGGACTAATTCTTGTTTGCCAAAGCTCACATCTGCACACCCAGCAGCTCTGGGTTTGGAAACTCCTCTCTCCAACTACAGAGGCAACAAAATCAAGGTTGTTTTGAGTAAATATTGGTGTTCACGAAAGCCTAAAACTTAGAAGAAGTGGAAGGACCATCAGAAGACCATAAGAATGATCCAGCATATTCACTCTGTCTCAAGCCCAACTGTATGGCAACCTCTTCGATTACTCTGAAAACCTCTAGGAAATATCTAGAGGAAAATGTGGAAGACCCAGGGTTGGGCTGTCAAAAACTTTGACATCATTTTTGAGAAAAACATGGCTGACAGATGGTTTGGTAGGAACATAGGATGTGAAGTGAGGCAGTAGCCTGGGAGACAGTCCAATGAACAAACAGATAGGAGAAAAGGACTGTGGCCCATGGTGGAGGAAAAAGTCACAACTAGACTTGATAGGCAGAAAGTAGGGTGGAATATGAAGACAAAAAATTCATGAAGGGAGAGAAGGAAATAGGGGCGCAGCAGATGCCCCAGTGTAAGGATCTTGGTGTAAGCCAGGGCAAAATAAAAAGTACTTCATCTGCTTTGCTTTCAATGTGTATGGTTCATTGGATGCCTTCAGTGGCCAGTTTCAGTGGGTGGCTCTTACTTTTTACTGCAATAACCAGAGAACAGCAGTTAATAAACACACTATCCATTACTTTAGTGGTTTCCATCATCCTGTTTCACAGTTATCTCCTCTCAGAGATGAAGAATTCTAGTCTATTAAATTGTCTTTGTCTGGAAACCACTCCATATTTCTGGCCATCCTCATCTTCATTTTTCTGACTTCTTTTTCAAATGGAGGGCCAATGAAAGGAAGCAATAGGCAGATCAGAACTGCATTCCGTATTATGAGTATTCATTGCCATGTTGATTCCCTCTATTCCTTTCCTAATCCTTCTCAATTATTGAGAGTTCAATTATACCCTCATCTCTTCCAGTAATGCTGAAGAAAAATTGTTGACTGAGTTAAAAAAAAAAAAACAACCCACCAAACCCCAAACCAGAAAACCTCAACCCATGAAAAATTAGTCTTGATTCTGGAGAAAATTGTGTGTGTTCAAAACCATGGAACCATTTCCTACAATGTTGATGACACATCTATTTTCTTGAAAAGGAAAAAAGAAAGGCAAAAAATGAGCAGGATCTTGAGCTAATTAAATGGCATTGTGTCAGCAGCACGCGGGAAAGATGCATAGCAACAAGGAGAGAAGAATCCGATACAGAACTTACATTAGTTGTCTGCTTTGTCCGTAGGAGACTTGGACAGAAATTAAAGCACCTGCATGGCAGCTAATAATGAAGGATAGATTTCATAGCAGTGGAAATGGGCCTAATCTATTTAGTTCCTAGTGTTTCAGGGGCTGTTTGGATGTAGATTTTTGGCTGAGGTGTGGTTTGGAACAGTCTTCAGCTTTGGCTTTTTTCTTGTCTTTCAAGGCACTTGGTCTCTTTTTTGCTGTAGACTTGGCAGAAATGCTTATGTTAAAAGGACAAGCAAAATATCTATAAATATATATAGAGAGATTGTATATAATGAAAAGTTGATGGTGACCTTAAATTTGTAATAAATATCTCAAAGCATATACTACATATTTTTTCCTGAGCTATAAAAAATATAATAGTTTCCTTCCAAGGAAGGACATGCAAAAATCCCAGTAAATATGTAATACTTCATAAAATTTTCCTAACGCTGTTTTCTTTTGTTTTATTTTTTCCCTTTATATATCTTTGTGCAACTTTTACAAAATCCACAATAATGCAGAGAAAGTACACTGGTTAATATTATTTATTCTAAAATAGTGTTTGTCTGTGTATTCTGGTACCTGTTTTATCTATCCTTGTCTTCTTGTTCTTTGAACATGTGCCATTTTTCTGGTTAGCCATGTGTTAGCCACGTATCTTCTGTGATGTCTTTGAACAGCTATGTTCTTCTTGCTACTTACCCCAAAACTGCTGCAGGTCTTTCTCCCAGGAAACACAATACAGTCCAGACTCACTGGTTATCTTGTGAGATGCAGTACCCAGGACATAGCCTCTGGTTGGATTTGAAGTGTGTCAAGATCACCACTGAAAAGTGAAGACATTCTTCCAAACAATAAAAATCCCATACTGTGTTACTGGTAGTAAAAATGAGATGAGGAGTAGGTACTAGGCAGTCTGAAGCATGTGCATTTGTTTCCGTATGTTTGTGTGTGAGAAAGACAAGATGGGAAGAAGAAGTAAAGTCCTCTTCCCTGCAGAAAGATCATCATGATGGGCAATGCCCGTGTAGACGGATCTTCCTTCATTATCCTCCCACCCAATAAACAGATGTCCTTCTTTCTTTTTACCAATGGCCCCTATTCCAAACCCCATCCTCAAACCTCCAAATTCTCTGCTATCTAGGTCTCCCATTCCTCCTCATATAGAAATCTTCTCTGGGTCTGCAGTCTTGCACCTAGACACCTCCTTGGCAGATGTTGTAGTCCGCTTCTCTGTTCCTGTGCCTGCTTTTTCTCTTCTTCTTGGGGTGATTTCTATAAGCTGAACACCAGTTGCACATATCAAAACAAAACTTGGAAAAAAAGAGATGACAACAGGGACATGTGCAGAATAAAATATATTTGCTGTAGCTCAGTGTTGTGAAAAATGTCTTCCTTCTCATGGGGTTCAACATTGCATTCAACATCTGCTAGGCTACTTAGCTCTTTAGAGGACACCATGCTGTTGCTTCACCGAAAAGGATATTTCAAACAAAACAGGGGTATTTTACAGTGGTACTTGCCCAATATTTCTGCCTTCTTGCTGTCAGTCTGCGCCTAGGCACTTTCTGAAGTAGAGGGTATTTCTGTATCTTCCTGTTTCATAACCCCTTGTGGACTTCCATTAATTTGTTTAATTGTACTTCTAAGCCCTTTGATATTTTAACCCCTACAGCATGCTGCGGGAGGGAGTTCCACAGCTTTTCCTAAGCTCAAAAGCCGCTTCAGCAAGGTGTGCAGCAGACTTGGCCTCTGTTGTGACACTAGAGCCAGGACTGCAATGAATGTATGAAGGGAAGCTGAGTTCAGTTTTGGCGATTTATGAGCCAAGCTGTAGACTATGAAATCAAACTCGCAGGATACAGAGCTAATAAGTGCCAGGATATCTGTCAAAGGAGAGGCACAGGTCACAATCTTTTATTAAAAAATTACCCCATGGCTTAACAATATTTATCGTGCTGTCTCCCAGCTGCACTCAGCTGACTCCAAAAGCTGGTTGCTGAAAGAAAGCAAATATTTCTCTTTCCAAAAAAGTCAGATTGTGAAAAGGAAATGTCAGTTCAAGGCATGGCTCAAAAAGCTCCTCTCTGGTGTGTAACACAGCCATGCAGCCACATAAGTTGCTTCTTAAATAAAGGTATAAAAATGACTTTTGTCAGTCACCTGGAGAATGTAGCTGCTCATCAAGACACTGGTGAAGCTAATAAAAAAAGGAGCAGTGAGTTATGCTGGAATTCCTCAAAAATCCCTGCAAATATTTGTTTTATTGCATTTCGGATGGATTCCTTTTAATGTTCCCTTCTTGACTGCCCAGAGCATTTCTGTCCTCTAGCCCCTCAAATAATGGTTCAGATAGGAAACTCAGTCCTTGAAAGTACTTTTTTTTTATTATTTTTTTTTTTCTGAGGGAAAATGTGAAGACAAACAACCGCCTAGGATAAGCTGCTCCTTATCTCCATCTTGTAAAACTCCTTCAGGAAAGCTAATTAGAATATGTAAGACAGGGCAAAGAAGCACCAGAAAAGGAAAGGAAAAAAAGGCCTTGAAACCCACAGACAGTCAGCGGAAAGTCCTGGCTTTTATAGTTCCCGTCAACAGCAGGAGAAGCCTGGGAAAGGTTGGACGGCAAAATCTGTGGCTCTGTGATTCATTACTTTGAGGGGAGGTTTAACATAGCGCAGGAGGCCTAGTGGCCCCAGCATCCTTATGCCTGAGACAGAGCTGCTTGGTCTCGTGGTGGATGAATGGTGCTGCGGGATCACAGTCTTCCCCTGGGGACAGGAACGGTGCTTTATGCACCCAGACTTCTTTGAGAAAGCCCCTCTGGCAGGGTCACAGCCTCCCTCTGGCACCTACATCCCAGCATGGCTCCCAGAGCCACAGTCCATGCAGTGGCAGGTGAGAATCATGGTGTTTGGTGACAGCGGAAGGTTATTAATAAAACAAAAAAGGTTTTTATTATTAGTGCTTTCATCAATATAGCTATAGCAGCAATACATGGTTTTGGGCCTTTCTCACAGACATTTTTGTGTGGTAGGAGTGGCTTTTGGTTGAGTTTCTTGACTGGGAATTAGGTGAGGTGCAGTTGCACTGTGGCTTTATTTCCATCTGTGTCTTCGAAACCTCGAGTGATTAGAGTACATTTGTACCAGGAGATAAAGGATAGTGATTTTTGAAAATATCTTGCTGCAAGAATGAACCTGGGAGAAGTCACTCTGAATCTCATTCTGGTGCCTGAATGCTCCCAATGCTCCCAGCACTGGGGACCTCAGCAGAGCTCTCCAGGGAGGGCAGAGAGCAGGCTTCCATGGGCAGATCCACAGGAAAAATCAATTAGCGTCATTCTCTTGTCTCACAAGGTCTGCCTCCAGATTTGAAGCATGTTTATTTTAAAACAAAGTATTGAAAAAACATTTTCCCTTTTACTTACCTTCCAGGATCCTACTTCCAGGTTTTGCCTTTTTCCTGGGAGCACTGCTGACATGCCAGACACCTCAAGTAGGAGGTGTGAGCTTGTGCCAGACCTTAATATTGTAGTGCCTGTTTTCTCTCTTGTATGAAGAGGCCATAGCAATCCTTACTGAACTTACAGTGCATTGAGAGGTTTATTATTTCCCAGTGACTTTGAAATACTTGGCAAGGTGGTGCTATCCCATATGACTGGAGTGTTGTAAAGGAAGGGATGTGGGGATCTTGGCAACTATCTGATGAATCAATAACAAGCTTTCCTCTCTCATGTTTGTGTTCCTTTTTTTTTTTTTTTTTTAAATAATTCAGGCCATCACAAGTTTTTACTTCTCACCTTTAAGATTTTCCAGTTTAGGTCATCTTTTGTAGTCTCTCCTTTAGTCCACATTCAGTCTGAGTGTGTGGAGTCTCCTTCAGTTCCATGAGCTCTGTGCCTTGCCCATTAATTACCTCTGTGGGGCTTGTCAGATTGCTTTGAGGAATGCCCAGCCCCAGTGATGGTGCACTGTAGCCCCTTGCCTAGCCCAGCAGTAACATCCGTGAAGAATTCCCCTCTGCTAGTGAGCCATGATGACCTCCCCTTCCTGAAGCCATGACGGCTATTTTCAGCTAATCTGCACTTTTCCAAATGTTCTCCCTTTTGACTCTTAAAAGACTTTCAAAGGCTTTTGGTCACAACTCATGTCAAACTGACTAGTGTGTAGTTTCCTACTATGTCTCTATAGGTTCACTTTTAAAGTTATGACATTATGTATTAGTCATCCTTTTTCCTCAGAGACCACTCCTGAACTCAGTAAACATCTACCAAAGTCTTTTCAGTTCCTACTGCTATCCTGTTCAGTATCTTCTGATGTCCTGACCACCAGAGAGCCAAAACCTTATCCTGTGAAAGGTCCCTGGGCATGTTGTTACACCCCTGGAGTTCAAAGAGTATGTGTAGAAGTGCCAGAGGAGTAATTTTGGCTTTGCACAACTGTTAATGACTTCGAAGTCTGACCAGATAACAACTGAAATAAAGTTTCTGATATTAGGAACAGCAGCAGCCTCCGGAGAGCTGCTGCAATTTACTCCAGGCCTCTTGCATCTTCAGCTGTATCATAAGGGAATCGTTAAGTATTGTTACTTAGTGGGACTACAATTTCACCTTTTTTTTTTTTGTCCAAGTAATTAATTTACCATCTTCTCTTGTAATTAGTTATGTCCCTGACAATTTGAATTCTGCCCTTTAGTGGCAACAGAAAGAGGATAAAATAGGCAAAATCATTGTGCCCTGAGATCATTATCAGGTTGTTTTATTTCTCTCTCTGAACTTTTCTGTATCCTGTTCCCATATTCATTATGAGTTTACTGAGTTTATTACATATGGTTTTGAAATAATCACCATTCCTACAATATATTTTGCCTTACGATACCAAGATGTTCTCCTAGCCTTTGTTTAAATGTACTTGCCGCGTGGGATTTCCATATCAGTATCAGTGCCTATCTCAGCACCATTTTTACAAATAAATTTTATACTTGGCAAAAGATATTTCCCCCCCATATTTTCAAATCAAAATTTATTTGATAGATGAACCTATGAAACAATAAAGTGTAAATACAACTGTAAATCTTACAGTTATGGCTGAGGTTTGGAATAATGCATTTGAAATTTGGGATCAACAGGAGAAATTAAGATAAGCAGATTGTACTACTGTAAAAATTGATAATGAAAAATTACGTCAAAGGTGTGGTTTTTACTGAAGGACTAGCAAGGAGGCATGCAGCATGTTTGAAGAATCTGATTTTCCAGCTATAGTGCAATAACCTATTTTCATTGCTTAACGTGGATATAAAAAAGATCTTAACGTAATTATTTATAGTTCTTTATAACTTGAAAAAGGCTAATATTTTCCAGACCAAGAACTAGTATAGTCTTTGTGGGATGGATCATTTGAGAATCCATGGATGTTTACCTTACCTGTAACCCTTCCTAACACCATTTTTAGCTTATTTCTGCTCTGTCACTCTATTTATCTTTTACTAAGCCAGCGATGATCACATGGTCTTTGAGGACTTTCTCTATTTTTTGATACATTTCTGTACTTCTAGGTGGTAGGGGAAGGCAGGATGTTTGTCTCTTTTTGCTTCTGTTTTTGGCAAAAGTCATTTTGAGTTCAAGAGCAGACTGAACATGTTCTTGGAAGAGAAACCCGGTGAGGATTATTAAATCCACAGGCACCACATCTTAATCAAGAACTCGCAAAATGAAAATAGTTGGAGAATGAGAGATGACTAATGGCAAGTTTCATACATGCCTGTCTTCTTCTTTCTTATCTTTAAGCATCCATCTAACTACCACAGCTGGAAAAAGCATAGTGAGCTCAATGGACCTTTGCTCTGATATGTTGTCTTTCTGTCTTTCTTCTAAAGCAAAACTTTTTTGATAACACAAAATGGTCTTGTTTTTACCTGGTAATTGCTCCCCCACCAAGTGCATGCCTTTCATCACTGTAGATGTGCCCAGAGGTATTGAGGACATTTGGACAGGACTGACAAACATAGTGAAAATCCTTCTTTAAAAGCCAGAGCCCAAGCAGATGATCTACAAGAGACTTGTGCCCTTCCAGAAGAGGCAGTACAAGGCCAAGTGGAACAACTTAGGGTGCTTACAATGATGTGATGTGTCTCTTTAGGCACTCAAATGTCACCTAAAGGCTAGGTGTGCAGACACACAGTGTAGTCAAGAAAAAGTTGTACCATAAAGGTGGGATATACCCGGTGTGTTAGACACACATCTTAAGATGAAGTGACTCCCCCAGTTCATGTGTCTGCCTCTCAGTGTTAGGGGGAATAGAGGGCTCCTGGCTAACTAGCTAGATATCCAAAGTTGAAGGACATGAATACCACTCACCATCGCTTTTCTCTTCTATTCACGTCAAATCTTTTGAGAGAAAAAAAAACAAGAATCTTGAATCTCAGGCCAGTTTTATAGGTGCCTCTTTGATGTAGCTGCCCCAGCTGGTCACTCAAACCCAGATCTGGCTGGCCAGATGTGAGACCACTCCTTCCCATTAAAATGTGTAGGTGCGAAATCCCGGCAGAAAGCACCAGTCAGTGAGAAGTTGCTTGTTTTGGCAGAGTATAACCAAAATATTTACTGAGTCTGTCCCACAAACACTGAACTTGAACTCTGCTCCAAATTCCTTCTTGCAGTGATACACGTTCCTATTTATTAAGCTGATTTCTGTGTTGTCATTGTCTTCTTCGAAATCCCCTTTATATTTATATGCACTCAGAAGAGGTTTTCCTCCCTTTCAGAAGCTGAATGGAGACAAATAATAGAACAGAGACCTTAAAGCACTCTTAATGCACTGCACACTACCTACAGCCACCTCTTCAATAAAAGTGAGATCTGCTTCTGGATTGTATCCTTATGTGGAGCTCCAGTTTCCAAATCAAGTTTCAGAGACTCCCTGAACCTGGGATGGTTGCATTTTCTGCTGCTAACTGTTCCAAATTTGCCATCTGGCACTTCCCAGCACCAGAGAGTGAAGATAGTTGTCAGCAGCAATGCAAATCATTGTTGTTTTGTTAAACTAACCTATAGTACATTCCCTCTTTTTTTTTTCTTTTTCTTTTCTCTTGCTTCCAAAGGGTATAAATAGTGTTTGAAAATGAATAAACACACATGCAAAGACATATAATATCTTAACCACATTCCAAAGTCCTTGCTCAGGTTTTTCATTCACTTCCAATGCCAATAAAACTCCAACTGAAGTGAATAGGATTTTGGTAGACTAAAAATTGAGTAAAATTTTCAGAAGAAATTTGGCAGAAATTTGCAACAGCAGCATTGGCAATTCAACTTGGAATGCTTATTAGAAGGAAAGCCAACCTGCCATTTGTGGCTTGGAAAAAATGTCTATTTTTAGGACTTGCTTCGCTTTTTTTTCCCCCCTCTCTCTGTATTCTTTTTCAGTAGCGATGTAATTGTTAATGCTTATGGATGAAATGCTGAAAATCTTCGTGTATCTGTTACCTCTCACAGCAATGAGAAGAAATCCCCCTCGGGCAGAGCAGGAAATTTGCTATTGTAAGACATGTAGGGAGCCTAATGGTATCTTTGCTTTTGGTTAGTTTGATTAGTGAGTGGGTTGTTTTGTTAATTGCTTGGTTTAGTTAAACAGCAGTCATTTTGAATACTGGGTTTGTAAACTCCCTTCCCCTGTGAGGTTGTTCAGGAAAATCTGTCGAGGACGGGCTCAGTCACAAAGCACCTGTGGGTTCCTGCTGCCCCTGACACTGTGAATTAGCTTGATGAGACACTGCGGAGCGGTGGAGCTGCCACCCTTTGTCCCCTGGGATTGTCACTGTGCAAAGTTTTGATCTCTTCCTACCTAACAAGCAAGTGAGATTGTTTTCTTAGATACAAGTCTCCGTTAATTATTAGCAGAGATACTTTTTAAAATTAAATAACAGAACGTAATCTTGAAGAAGGGAGCACCGTAACTGCCACAGAAGCAGTTAAGGATCTGTCTGGAGATCTTTGAAATTTCCCGTTAGTGGGATTTCCACGCTGATACAATCTAACACTTTTTGGGGACTGTGTATTTCTGTTCTGCTAAGATATCCAAATTATCAATCTCTTGATTACAATATTCATGATACTCAAAGAGACCAGAAAGAGCAGTAAAATAACTTAACCATTTCCACTCTCTACTTCAGAAGTTGCCAACACATTATCCTGGTGCAGTGCATCCTCTCATTATCTCTTTTTGTTCAGAAACACTCCATTCTGCCATCACATACCACTCTGTGTATATTTTCCCCCTTTCTGCACTTTTTTGGACCTGTAGGTCTTATCCTGCCCTAAGGTCCACCACTACAATTTCAAAGTACTGCTATTTGGTTGCGGCTACATGGCTCTAGTTTGCACTGATACAAATCACATAGCATCTGACCCTGTTCATGGGGTGTATTCTTCCCGATGCACAGCGTATTGGCTAGTATAATTCAGCAAAGTTCCTAAAGAGGAATGGCTCTCCTCTTTATCTGTCCTAGCTCTGGTACTCAGGAATACCTGGGTGACTTCTCTGTTACGATCTCAATGTACCCCATGCACAACTGATCACTGCAGCTGAGTCCTGCCAGATCCTCAGGTTCCTGCACCTAAATCGTCCTCTGATGACATTCCTGCTAACAAAGGGTGGGTGTAGCAGGCTGCCTTCCTCCTGCGCCTCTGCCACATCCTCCCCTTGCACCCTGAAAGGGAAACCTTGAGAAAAAGCACAATAAAACCCAAGGGAGACACGGAGAGGCAGAGAGCGCCTGAGGTTCAACAGCACCAAACTAATCTGTCAGCAAAATCTCATTACAATAATAGATGGTAAGTCTTTCATTGTACTACCAAGGCAAGCCCATCCTTGCCCCACATTGTTTTGCTACTGAATTTTTTTCCTTCATCCCACCACCCCTTTCCTAGTGCTGGACAGTCACAGCCTCTCCTTGTCCCCTTGGGGAGGGGTAGGGTGCAAGAGGGGGGCCCAGTAGCCCCATGCTTAACTGATGGGTTTGTGGTTCTGGCCAGGAGAGAGGAGTGAAGTAAGGTTTAATTACTATGGCAGATTTTAGAGCTGGGTATGGTGCTCACCACTGCTCTCAACTTTTGTTTGTGTAGCTCTTAGTGCTGAGTAATATCCAAAGTTTCATGTCACTGCAGCTACAGACTTATCAGCTGCTCTTGCAGCTTCAAACTGCAACATATGGACTGACTGACAACTAGTAAAGGAAAGGATTCAGCTGCTTTTCAGTGGCATAATATCTTTGGGACCAAATGTATTTTCCATTTCCCATTGTCACACATTTTATCCCGAATGAGTGCCAGGCTCTGTAAAAGCAAAGGTCTGCAGCAGAAGATCTTGAAGCTACCAGGAAAACTTTCCCTGCCTGTAAGGAGCCTTCGGCAAAACCACTGCAAAGGAAATCTCCCAGAAGCCAGCAGGATCTTCTGAGGGAGAGTTAGCTGCTCAATTGAGACCAAAAGTGCAAGTGTAAACCTGATGAACTAAGGGGTTTCTCTCTTTGAGTGCAAGTCACACAGACTCATTGATACCTGATACTAGATTTTTTCACTTCGCAAAACCTATGGGTATCAGAGGGTGAGCCATAGTAGATCAGATAAATTTTGCGCATTTAAAGTTCAAAACAATTAATTACATTTTAAACACTAATGAACCCCTAAAAGGAGTGATCTGAACAATTTTAGAAAAAAA
Source organism: Chloroceryle aenea (assembly GCA_013399075.1). Classification (NCBI taxonomy): domain Eukaryota; kingdom Metazoa; phylum Chordata; class Aves; order Coraciiformes; family Cerylidae; genus Chloroceryle; species Chloroceryle aenea. The sequence continues at coordinate 946,655 of VWZY01006109.1, read as the reverse complement.
GCTGATTTGGCTCATGATGCTCATGATCCAAATGACCTTCAAGGATGAAGGCAAGAAATAGGTGAATATAGTTGTTGAGTTCTGTGTACAGTCTGAGCATCTAATTTATAACCTCCTGACGAGAAGACAAATGTTCTAATACAGTCATTGAACAGAGGAATTTTTTAGACTTCCATTTCTTGGGTTCTGTATTCATGAAATACATGAATGCACTATTCAGTTGGAGGTTTATGAAAGCAGTAATGGTTTTTGAAACTTGCATTACATAACAGTTAAAGCTAATCTGGAACGTTGCTGAATATGTCTGAAGCAACAAATAAAGTTGATATTGTTTCTGGCCCTGTTAGAAAGGTAGACTGACTTGGTTTTTTTTAGACTAAACTATAGGAAAACCTGTTTTCACATGTAAGATTTTGACTTTTACTGCTGTTGTTTTAGGTTACATGTGGATACCTTTTTTTTTTTTTTAAACCCACACAGCTCTGGATCCTGCAATGCAACCAAAAGAGCCTAAAGGGTGTTCAGAGTGTCATATTGTGACTTATTGTGCCCTGCCACTTATAGTTTTAGTGTTCTTACTGGATCCTCTACGAAAATGTTACGTTGATGTCTTTTAAAAGATTGACACATAAGCTGTAAGTGTATGCACATAAATATTATTTGACTTTTAGTGCAAAGATATGGAAAAGCTAAGATGTTGCTAAGACGTTAGTGCTGTACACAGAAGAAACTTTTGCCAACCAGACTTGGCCCAGATTTCAGTTTTACTGAACCCATACATGCACCTTTGCAGCATTGAGCTGCTAAATCTGTGGTGCTTTGTCCAGGCTGTGACCCTCGGGAGCTGCTGTCACCCAAGGCACACCATGCAAGGGTGTCCCAGTGGCTGCTATCACGGTGGCACAGAATTAATGGGCTTGTTTCAGAGGTATTGCTTTTGATGTAATTTGTAAGTGCACTTAGTTCCATGGGAGATTTCTCCAGAGGAATCTGGGTTTGTAGATTCTCTGGATATTGGAGAGTGTGCCTGGAGAGACATGTGGAGGGATGTTAGCGCCAAGCCCTTCTCAGTCCACACACCTTGCAGGACCCAGGTCTGGAGCTACAGAGGGCTTGGGAGGCATCCCTGTGGGACCAGAGTTTCCCTCCCACCACTGCAAAGGGTATCCCAGGGCAGAGGAAGGCAATGGCCTGACTTGGCTTCTCCCAGCTGCCATATGGTGCCTTGATCACTGTGTTCAGCTGCCACAAATTATGGCTGTCCCTTGGCCTCAGACTGCTGGAGGCTAACTGGAACTGGGCAGGGAATCAAAGAGGAGCGTCTGACTGACGCCCTGACTGTACTCTGCCACGGCCGCTCTGCCAAAGCCTTTTTATCTCGGGATGTGCACATTTGGAGGCAACAAAGGTGTCCACTGCCCAGAAGTGCTTTTGAGGCTCAAAAAATAGATGCTAACTTTTTTCCCCATCCTAATCCATTCCAATTTTACATCCTCACCTGTCTCTGGAATAAGATACTTTCAATTACCACAGAAAGCTGCTCATGAGGTGCCTCAGTTTGCCAATGGAAACTTTAACAAGACAGTTTCCTCTCATGGGATTTCCCTCTCAGGGCTTGGCCCTGATGGTTTTTGTTCGTTTTGGTTTTTTCACCCTTGTGAGTAATGGGACAACGACTCACAGGCAGCTTTTACATGAGAAAGAGCTGCTGTGTAATGGCCTCATTTTGCAGATACAAGGAATGAGATAACTGGCATGTAAGTTTTGCTGGTTGTCATGTCTGTAAGCACAGATGGAATGGATCCTACACCTACGCTAATACAAATACACTGATGCAAAAGGGTAACATTCCTTGTCAGAGCCATGGAACAATCACAGGAAAAATAGCATTTAGGGAAAAGAAGACTTGCATAGAGGAAAAGGGTGATGGTACGTGGCCTGAAAGCAATTTGCAACATGGGGTCAGAGCATGGGGCTACGAGGTGGACATAGTCCCAATTTCTGGAGGGGAACATTGTTGAAAAAACTCTGAAACCTTCTGGACCCTTTCCCTGCTGTGCATTAAAAGCCATTTACCCACTGTGTAGTAGTATAGAGGACCAACACATGCCCCCACTGTCTTCAAACTAGAGACATTTGTCCCAGTGGTATAGCTAAAGTATGTGAGGTTTTGTATAATGCATTTCAGTACAGGGAAGCATTTAAGGAGAAAGTAATATGACGCATAGCTTGAGACACCAAGGCCAGCAGGATGGAAGTTTAGATGTATTTATTTACATTAAAGATGTTGTCTGCAAGACTGGAGAGAAAATAGTCTACAAAACCTGTGAAAAGACTGAGTATTGCAGTCACAGAGTTGGACATATTATGTTTTTCAGCATTCAGATTCTATATTCATGCATTCTGATACCTCTAAAACACCTCAAGACTTACTCCACAGAAAAAAAAAACAAACCAGACATCTTTTAGACTTTCTCTATTGAATGCTGTAACACTAAGGTGGATTTCACCCCACTGGTCAAAATTTCTGTTGCCAAGAGTGCTTCTTTATCTTCTTATTTGTTCTGCTTCCCCTGCCTGAGTTACTCTGAGGGAGGGGAAGAAAAAAATCCTTTTTATGGGTTACATTACTTATGTAGCAGGCATGAAACTGCAAACACCTGGTAGAGTTTCCCTTGTGTGAGCTGCAGCCTACCTCAGAGAACTCTGCAAACATGTGAAACTCATTCTGTGGATCTCAAAGGCCCTCTCCATCACTGATTGAATATTTTTATGAGATTCATTATGGAACAGCTGTGATTGATACTGGTGATCATACAATAGAGGCTATTAATGTTTGAGATATGGTCACTGTCATCCAGAAGACTAATTATAAATTAAGGTAAATGCAACATGTACCCCTGTTCCACATGTATTATGCCTGCTCTTGGCAGGGAACATCTGGATGAGGTGATGCTTGCTGTAGGCACGGGGATGGCTGGAGTATTGGCCCACAAGGATGTTAATTTTGGCTAGTGAACTGAGGAGTAAAATATCTGAAACAATTGCTAAATTAATATCAGATTTAAAACAACTAAATAAGAACTGAATGGACAACAAAATATTCTGTGACTATGCTTCTACCTTTCTGTGCATTTCCTGAGATATTTTGTTCGGTACCAGGGAAAGCCCAAATTTTTCCCATGCCAAGTAGTCTGTAGTATCTGTGGTATCATCTTACACTTGGAAATTCTACGTCACTGGAAAATAATGAGATTTTTCAGCTGCAACATGAGTGGCTTTCTCATGGATGAAAATCCTGTACAAATTCAGACCTGGTATCAGTATCTGCAGACTTTCATGTGTACCCGTGTGCATTTCACGCTGTCACATGTGGGTATGTAGCATTGTCAGTAGGTGTGTGCATGTGCATGTATACTTCAGAACCTATTTTAATTGAATAAGACTGTCATACAAGACAAACATTTAAGAAACCTATCTTCATAGTGGGAGGAATCAGCAAGCAAGCTACTGCATAACTTAAAATTAATCTCTGGGACCTGAAGCACAGCCAGTGGCAGTTGAATGGTGCTGGAAATAACAACAGATTCCTCTGAGGCACACTGACAGTAGCACCCTTTGAAGAAACCCACCAAAACATTTACCGAAAAGAAAACAAGAACTTCGTTTTTTCCTTTAGTCTCAGTTCTTAGTAACTCCTATGGTTTGCATAGGGTTTATTTATATACTGATCAAGAAAACCTGAGCCTAGTCACATGCTGTTTAAACTACTTCACTGATGACTAACTGGCTATATATTAGGGATCTAAAAACCACCCCTGCAATGAAATCTGTTGCTACTGCCTGCATCATGCTTCACAGTATTGCCCATTTAAAAGAAACGGGTCCAGATTGTTTCATCTCAATGGAATTATGTTGTTTTATACCTGGTGGATCATATGACTCTTAAGTAGGACAGAGGATGGAAACATCTTTTTAATTTTGACTGCTTTGATCCTTTGTTGATAATTTTCTTCCTATCTTTTTTTCTGTCTAATCAAGTGGATAACTTTAAAATTTAGTCTAAGATGCAATCCCATAAATTATTAAAAAGAGAGAGCAGCTACTTTTATTCAGATTTTATATGCAAGCTCTGCTCTTTTTCTCGTTTCTTACATTTTTTGTACTTTACAGTCAAAGGCAATAATATCTGTTGTTATTAAAAAAACCAGTATTTCTTTACTTTGCATCTTGCTAAGAAATAATAAATCAAATAGAAACCCTCTAGGGTTCTTGTTTCTACAAATGGACAAATTCTCCTTTCAGTTATACCTGTGTGACTGTATTGAATTCAGGGCTGGTCACTGGTAGAGACAAGAATTTAGCTCTTGTTTTATAAATGAAGTATTTTACCAGGTTCTCCATTTTTTCCTGTGCGAGTCAGTTAACAATACCTTTGGATACTTGTTCCAGCTGGGACTTTACACAGTAATCCACAGTACTCATATGCCAATCTCAAGTTTATGCTAGAAAGAATCTTTAAATGTTTTTAAGTTCAACAGAAATTCAGGGTTCTGTGTCAGAGAATTAATCTTTTTCCAGATGCAACAGGATCTGTTCATTGTAGATGATCATAGTCTATGCAGCTGAAAACTTCATTTCTTTGAAGGGCAAGTGTGCTTACATTTTACATTTGGCTAAATTAAGGATCCAGCGCTTCGTATCTCTTTTCTGCAAGTCATACTACTAGAGGCGACTACAAATCAACATAGGGGGTTTTCATAAAGTCTAATTATGGCAAGGCAGAGTGGTTTTTTGACATATATATAAAACACATATATCCTAAGGTATGGACAGTTATCATTTTTTTTTCAGATGGGAAATACCTGGCAGACTATTGAACAATGCCTGTGAGAACCTTTCTTGCACAACACAACATTCAGCTTTGTGTGTTCCATTGCTTACCAGTGTGAGTGTTAGAAGACAAACTCAGAAACTTGGTGTGCTGTTTCTATGTGTCTTTTAAAAGCAACCAAAAATTTCTTTCTGTGCATTCTACAGTGCTTTTAATTTGCAAAATCCTTCTGTATCAGTGATTGCACCCATCAGCATTGGAATTTTGGTGGTTAGACTCAGGTCACCTTAGCAAGTGTACTTGTGCAAGGTTGTACACATTGTGATCTTAATATTCCAGAACTTTTTTCTTAGTTTCATTATGTCTAAGGCTTTTCTAATGTCCTAGAATAATGTAGTCCTAAACACAGGATGGATAGGGTAATTTCTGTCAGACTTTTCTTCTGGTACCTTCAAGGAGATGAACAGCTGCTGAAAGAAGCCCAGCAATATGTGGTCTCTTACCACATGTGTATAGGCAGCTATCTAAGCACAGCTTCCACTCCTTAGAAAGGAGGCACCCACCCCAGTGGAAATATTGCTGTTAGCACCTTCTGTTTTTTGAGGTATAAACTGAAGTACCTTGCTTTTCAAGATGCTCAACCTTGAAAAAAAGTAGTTGTTCCCGTACCCTGAAGTCCTAGGGAAGGCAGTAGGAGTTGGCTGGCCAAAACCAGAGGTCACCTCTGTAAGTCTCTGATTTTTTGGGTATTGTCCTTTGAGAGAAGTCCTGTTAATGTCAGTTTCAGTTGACTTTGGGAAAGTTGTGAGTGAGTTAGAAAATATACGTGGATAGAAGGGACATGAGGGAGGTGTCCCTGAAGAACACGCAATGATAGTTAGCAAGGAGGGCTGCAGTGCCTGGGTGCATACAGCTACTCAAGTCCCATGTTGCCTCTCCGACACTGCTGCATCTTAGGACACGTCCACATCACCAGATGAGGAATGTGATGTTGCCTCTGCATTTTCCAGCTGTACTTCACCAGAAACCCAAGCTGTGCTTCCATAACCTCTAGGTTCGAGCGTGCATGTTTTTCTAACCTAATTACATTTTAGTGATGATTTCTTAAACCACCTGAAATGAGATCATATCTACAGCAGATGGATAGGGAGAACTTGCTTTTTATCATAGCAACCAGATGCTTGAAAAGAGTTCTCTTTCAGTCATCCTTTCAAAAATCCTACATGATCTCATACATTTGTGTCCCTTCAACTTAGCTGCATGCTCTTTTAACACGTGTCATTCATTTTTATCTTATAGTATATGATGCAAAGGGAAAAGCAGCCCAGAGGAGCAGCAGATAACCTAGTGAGGCCTGATGGTATGCACTGCAGAGGGTCATGTGGAGTTTGAAGTGAGCATTGCACTCCTCACAGCAGAGATTAAATTCAGCTACAACCTCCTTGTTCCAACGGGCCTAAGATAAGGATTCCCAAGAGTTAAACATGCCTTGAACTTAAGAGAAGATGACACAGGGAGAAGGGAAGGGAAGGAGAGAGTACATACCAGCACGTATGAAAATTTTGATCATATCAGTCTGGATTTTTGCTCTGGCTTGCTGTGTTTTCCTTATTCTAAGGCAGAGAGACTTGCCATTTCTGTATGTATATTTGCAGTGTCCTACAGCAGAGGAATGTGCTGGGTGATGTAGATAAATACCCCACAACTGAGTAGTACATCTCCATACCACTGCTGAAAACCTGAAACCTAGTGAGATGTGTTCTGATGTCCTCTCTCCACCCCATTCTTAGAGGGATGAATACTGGTGATATTTTGTTCTCAGCAGCAATTAGCTGTCTTTTAAAAAAATCACGAGGATGAGAGGCTAGACAAATAGAGCTCTTTTTCTCTATTTTCTTGAGCAATCATGTTTAGCCAAGAACTGTCTTAGACATAATTCCTCTCAAGCTATTCCTACTTCATCTGCATTGTAAAAGCCATGACATAGTGTAGAAGAAGAGAGAAAACTTACGTTAATGGGTATTTGTACAAACATGTGATTTTATGTGAAGTGCACTATATTTAATACTGATGTTTAAGAGGTCAGTTGCCTGCCTGTTATTCTAGTCTTCTGATAGCATCACTCCTCTGTGATGCCTTACAATTCAAAGAAGCATCCATTATTTATTTTTATTCCCCTACGTGAGATGGAGCCTTGGGCCTTATTTAATACATACCATCAGCCCCTGCAGTGGGTACAGAATTGTCACTTGTGGGCTGTTATGAGAACACGACTTGAGTGGATATTTCATAGGATCATAGAATCATAGAATGGTTTGGGTTGGAAGGGACCTTACAGATCATCTAGTTCCAACCTCCCTGCCACAGGCAGGGACACCTCCCACTCAAAGTTCCTTCCAACCTGGTCTTGAAACACATACATTGTTTTACAGATGTTGAGACTGATATTTGAAGTATGAGATGCAACAGTACTATCTGCTCTTGATAGGTAGAATAGGTACTGTTATCTCCATTTTAAAGATGACAAAATGAGGACTGGGCTAAAAAACAATCCAATCAAACACTAACTTGGGACACTGAGTTTTAAGAGGACTTAACTTTATACAGGTTTGAATATTTAATGCCCAGTTCTGTTCTGTTGTTTGGTTTTTTTTGTTGGTTTTTTTTTTTCTTTTGTGGAAGATCAGATCTCTAATGACATGATCCCAGTGCAGACTTCATCACATCCTACTTAGGTGTTCACCATGTGCTGGTAGCACTTCTGGTGTCCTTGTCTGGACTCTCTTAGATAACTTAGTGAGAGGCAAGCTCTTCCAAGGAGGGAATTCATCAGATCTATGTAAGGTGTCTACCCGAGGAAGGGTGTACTACAAACATGTATTTTTCTCCATGGGCTGTGAAGGGAATAAGGACTCATAGTGCAAAGCTGAGGCCCCAGGTCAACTAAAGTGAACTCCTCTCATGGGTCTAACGTTAGCAATGTCAAAATGAAGACTCCAGTTCTTTCTGCATAGTTTTTTGGATATCATGTTAGATACAGGTAGCGGTGTTGTATTATATACAGAGTTTGTTATAATAAATATTTATCAGTTAATCATGTATTTATCAGATACAAACACACATGCACCAATTTCACAGCCATCCACACATTTTTTACATGTGGACTTTGAAACATAAAGCTATTTCTGGGGAAATGAAGGACAATTAATGCAGAGCAGAACTATGGTGCTCTTAAATTGAACTTTAGATGTTCTTCAAAAGGTTTTTATAAGGAGCAGGTAGAGTTTCATGTTAACCATTTGGGAAAATGCTGCAAAGATCTTTATTACTGTCTGCTTGCAGGAACTTACTGGATATAAACCTAGGAATGTCTGCACAGCAATAGGATGGCTACATTTATATAATTCTTTGTACAAAAATTTTTGGTGCCTTTGCAGTCATTACTAGTGGTGTTGCCTTTTATATGTCAGACATGAAATATAATTCTGTTCCTTGTTCCTTGATTTACTTTGCAGCAACAGAAGTTTCACTGAAATAATTAATCAACATGGGTTGTAGACAGTTGAGCAACTTACCAGAAGATTATCTGATTTATTGATTGACAGACTTCCAGCACTTCTCTCCATGTCTGGAGATCTAAGAACATGTCTTTTTTCCTCAGCAACACAAACAGAGAAAGTTCTAATCAGTTCTTTTCTGTTATGTCACTTACTTTACAGTAGGCTCAACTGCATTCCTTGACCTTGTGAAATTTAAATCTCCTCATGTTCAGGCACTAGAATTGGTGCTTTTACTGCTTTACCCATGGTGTTGTGGTTGGTTCTAGTGCATTGTCTTACTGAGTGCTGTCTGCATATTTTTCTTCTACAGCCTGCTGGTTAAGTGAATTAATTGTAACTGTTCAATAAATCTGTTGTTCTGATTGCAATTTATGGATTCATAAGGAAGAATGGAACAAACTAGACAGTGAACAGGTGATGCTTCCTGTTATACTGTAAATGAGGTGACACATCTGAAGTGACATCTTAGCAAAGAATTTAAGAGTAAGGAAGTGGGTATTTGCTTCCCCCTCCTGCTCCATTCTGTTCTCCCAGTTATTCTGTGAACTGGGAGTGGTAATGATAGCACTGTCATGCCTCAAGTACAATCTTGGTGACTGTAACTTAACAGTGAGTAAAATTTGAAGAGAAATAAACATGTAGCTGTATCATCATCAATAACTTTCCACCATGCACACCTAAGAGCTACCTTCAAGTCTATTATGCTTCAGTTTCTGACTCCTTTGTGTTCCCAAATGATCTCTTTCATGCTTAGATGTAAGATTTATTCCAGCTCTGCCCTTTGATGAGCCTGTTTTTAAAAATGAAGGAGATTCCATATGACTTCCTGGAAGGTATTTCATATCATCTTTTCAGAGGAGTTACTAGAGTTGTGTTTGCAATCTAGTTACCTTGATTCAGAATAACTTGAAAAGATATGACACCTTTTCAGTCAGTGTTGACCTGTCAAAATGTAAAGCCACCACATTTATTGTTTTTTTTTAGAGCTAGTATACTAGTGTAGTATACAGATTAATTTGGCGTTTTCTGGGACAGATGAAAAAATGTGATGCTTCCGAGGTTGCCTGCAGACTAATCTCATTGTTGGGGGTGTTTACTCAGATCTAAGAATTGGCTGTTTGTTTATGACCAGCTGAATTGTAGATATACACTTTTGTTTTCACTTTAAATATCCTTAATCAGGAATCCAGAAACTCTTGCCATTCAGATGACCAATTTTTATTTTGTTTTCCCCAAAATTGTTCGTTGCTTTGCCTCTTACCATTCTGAGGCCACAAGTTCTACATCAGATGAGCTTCCTACAGAAAAGGTGTTTATTGGTTTTCCTTCTGACACTTTTCCAAATCATTGCATGTACCCTATTCCACTAAGTATCCTAAAAAGGCCAAATATAAATTCCCAGACTCTCTAATTTCATGGGGTTTATTTAGTCTATTTTTAAATCATGGCACCTTTGCTAATCTCTTATTGAGATGAAGGAATGATCTGTTAAAAACACCTTTTTAAAGCCTTTATCCGAAAACATTTTAGCACTTGATGGGATTAAAGCATGCTCAGGAAACCACCGAGTGCTGTGAACACCAAAGTGAGTCTTTCTATCTGAAGTGTGTACATAACATCTCTAGATCATTGTTATTTGTGGGAAAAAGAATTACCTCTCAGTAAAGAGCTTTATTAATTTGCATTGTCCAAACAGAAAAGGCAAAGCCTGCTTTCTTAAATTATTTATCAATACATGAGGATTTTTAAATTATTAATTAATTTCTTAATAACTACCTGCTACATTGATTAAGCAAAGCAAAAGCAAAATGCTTCCCTTGAAGCAAAAAGGAGCAGAACTACTGAATGTCCCTAATGCTGCTCCCTGCCATAATGCCTGCAGATTGCATTCTGTGGGACAAACCATATGAGCAAAACCTTTAGCACTGAGTGTTCTTACAACTGGTTTGATACCAGTTATAGCTAACAATGGGAAAAGTACTCAGGCAAGGAAGGGAAGATGTCAGAAATGAGATCTAGGATAGGCAGTGTAATTCTGCTCTAAGGTCTCCAAAACTTTATACAAAGTTTATATACATTGTATGGGTGGCCAGTGAATCCTTTCCAAAATCCATTGAATTTAAAAAAAAACAGAACAAACCTACTGCTTTAATGATTCTGGTGGATTATGGAGCCATCTCTGCATTATCAGAGTTCTACTAGTAGTAAAAAAATCATCTTGCATTGGAAACAGAAAGTGCTTATTTAGAAATAATTTTCCTTTACAGAATTCTCAGGCTGTAGTCTTAAATGCAAATGTCATTAACATGGATGACAAAATAATACAATAAGATACCTTTTTTCTCCAGAATTCTCAGACTAATAGAAAGAACAGTGGGCAAAAGTGCTTTAAATATATTAACATTTTTTTTAACTCTGCAAGCCTTTGTTCTCAAGAAAGAAAACTGCTGTTTCACTTCCCTGAAGCGATTGGTAATATGATGCAAAAACATCAGAGAAAATCTAATCCAAGATAGGTGCAGTCCCCAAGGGAACATGCTCTTCTTTGTTTTATATTTCCATTGGAAATCTGGGAGATTTTGCATGCAAACATCTTATTTCATGGGGCTGCTTCTCAAATTGAGAGATTAAATCTAGCACAGTATAAAGGGCTTTTCAATAAAGTGGGTTGCACAGTCTTCTGTTTACAGAAAATTGATGCATCATCTGATATGTCTGAAATTGCTAACTTCTGTTTCAGTAAAGCTGAAGGAATTTCAACCAACCCATTATCTAATCAAGAAAAATATTCCCTTAGCATCTTGTCTTAAGGTAGCTGGCTGGCAAGCAGTATTTGGACTACTATATATCACGATTCATTACAGCTGCAAAATGGACTGATTTTCTTGGGAAAGTCATATTTGCAGAACTATCCATCATCCAGAAAGTGTTCACAAATGCCTCAAAAGCTGCAAAAACGGCTATTAAATCCCAACTTCATTTTGTTTTTTTCTCCCCCTCATTTCATACACAATCAAAATTTAAATATTTAAGATAAGCCATCATTCTTCTTGAGTAAATGTGAACTGAACTCACTGTGGTAACAACAATTGGTAGGAGCCACAGCCTATTTCTCAGTTCTCAGAGCTTCACGTCCCGCCGTGCCCGCGACACCCCGTAACTAACATACCTTCCACCAAGGCAGAAGCCAGCTGAGTTTGCTCTGTCCTCAGCACACAGATGTGACTGAATATGTTACTTGCTTTCAAGTAGAATTTCAAGCCAAGGTTTGCAGGGAGCAGGTGGAAAATGTGCCTGTTTGTGAGACCCTGCGAGTGTGGACCCAGCACCTCTCTCCTGCTCTTTGGTGATGTCCCACCAGATGTGCAGAGCTCAGGTTCTGCTGGACCAGGAGCAACCAACCAGAGAGGCCCGTGCTTTGTAACATGTGGATATGCTTCACCAGGTTTGCATGCCTTGGGCAATCCTTTGTCAGCCCCCAGCTGCTCTCGGGCAAGTGATGCTCTTTAAAACAAGTGCCACAGAAACTTCTGACCCAGAATAAGGAACTGAAAGCTGATGTGAGCAGGGCCTCTCAGAGAAACAGGGCAGGTAGCTATAAGTACAGGACCAGGGTCATGGCCCAACATCTTTACAGCTTTCAAGACAGCAAAAACTGACACTGCATTTCTTCTTCTACCAAGTAAGAAAAATATGAAAGTTTTAATTAACAGTGCCAACATTTTCTGAAGGACTTTCCATGCGCAGATCTCCAAGGGCTTCACTAATGAGTTAAGAAAAAAAAGCGCACATCTCCTGGGTTCCCATCCACCCCTCCCAGCACTGTGTCTTCCTTCCTCGCCATTCTTCCTCTCTGGTTTTGTGGAGAAGAGCAGTCCTGCTTACAGGGCAGGACTGTTGACACTCCCGCATGCCTGGAAGGGGCTCCAACATCCACTGAGGCAAGTGGAACAGAGGGTATTTTTCTGGATTTAGCTTTAAGAAATGAAAAGCTGATCCCTGGTGCCAGGATGTTTAGTGAGAAATGTATCTGAAGCAGAATCTGCTTCCACATACCTTCTACTACTGTTTTCATCTTAAGGCTGCTTTTATTGGAAAAAGTACATTCCTTGGCAGAGGTGCCAATTAGTACATGGATTTCAAATTTAGATTTTAGATATTTGGGGGGTTTTAACTTTATTATTATTATTTTTAGATATTTGTTTTAATGAGCAAACCAAACAGAATCCCAATTTCTTGTGATTTTGAACAATGGTTATTTTGTTTCTTATAGCAATACCCTAGGTATGAAATTTGCACTTAGGGCTTAATATATCAGGCATAGTGCAAATATACAAAAGGAGATAAGGTCCTCCCTGATGAGTTTCTGAGCTAAATGGATATATCAAGGTAAAGGGAGCGTAAGATTATACATCATGTGCAAGACAGGGCCAGGTCAGCTGGCTGACAGTCCACGTGCCACCTCACACTGCTTCATCTCTAGGGAGGACATTTGCTTTCAACTAACAAGCTGCTTCTTCTGCTAACTGTACCATATGAAAACTGTTTAATTCAACAGAAATAAGTTAGGCAGGTATCCATAATAAAAACAATTAGTGCTAATGACAGCGATGAAAGCAGGTTGTCCTGGATTCAGCAGGGTCTGGGTGGAGAGCCCCATGTCCTGATCTTCCTGCAGGAGTCCCTTGGAGGAGCAGCTGCATGAGCAGCGGTGAGACTTGCCTCGCTGGAAACCCCCCAGTCCAGAATAAAGCTCTTCTGTCAGCGTTGTGCCAGCTTGTTTGGTTTTTTTTGTTGTACCAGCAGTGTGGAGAGGCACTGAAGTTCTGGCTAGGACTGTAGGACTATGGTATCCAGGATATCTATCTCCTCTCCATGATTCAGAGACACTGAAAATCCACCCCAGGCCCTTGCTGGCCCTTTCTCTTCTCTCTCCCCTCCCTTTTCCCACCCAATAAGTTTTTCTCATAGCTTCTGAAGAGGGTAGGGAAAAAATCTGAAGATACTAGTGGTGTGAGGGGTTTCAGGTGTCACTTCAGGTAAATGCCAAAACCAACCATGGTCCCATCTGAATGGTGCTCTGGAAGTCAACCTTGCCAGCTGCTGGCAAGTCTGGAAGTCAATTCTCGCCAGAATGGTGAAGGACTCCAGGCTGTCCTCTCCTCCTGCCACCATGAGTGGCAGCCCCTTTCCCATCCTACTGAAGGCTACTGATCCTTGACCCTGGATCCTTGTCCTAGTCAGCTTGCCAGGAAGCATCATCCAGGTCCTGGAACCAGTTCCATGGTCTACCCAGCAAGGTCAAACCTCGCACTGGGCTATGCAGTCACTTGCGTTCAGTTTTATTCAACTGGAGATCTTTGATAAGGCAGAGCTGAATCAGAGGCTTAACCTATTGTCACAGCTGGGCATCACAGCAAACCCCTGAGGGCAAAACCAGAAAATCCCAGATGTGTCCCTCACCAGCAGGTCCCTGTTCCAGCGACTGTTAGCTTACTGTTTTTTTTTTTTCTTTCTAACTTAAAGTGTCAGAGATGTAAGAAAGGATTGTGGCCACCTCCAGCTCACACACTGTGGGGTTTAATCCTTGACGGAGGTGGAAGTGAGCCATAAAGAGGTGCCTCAGACACTGCTGCTGTGAGGGGGAAACTTCCTCGTTGACTGGGAGGTAGTGCTGGGAGAGCTGGCGGCCTGGAAATGGAGGATAAGATAGGAATGAGAGCCTGCAGCTGTGGAGCAGAGTGTAGAGATTACTTTTTTATTATTTTATTTTAAACATATGTATTAATCATGGCTCAAAGCAGGGATGGCAATAGGAAACTGCAGCTGGAATGGGTAAGGCAGGAGGAGGAGATGATTTTTATTTCATACATAAATTATGTATTAATTGTGGCTTGAAGGAGGGGTCAATGTGGGAATCTGTAGCATAGGGAGGACAAAAAGGAAAGATGATTTCAATTGCGAGTATATTTATTAAAGTGTAACTCAAAACAGGGGCTGGGTGAGAATCTGCAGCTGGAAATGATACAGCAAAGGGAAATATTGCTTTGGTGGAGGGGTATTATTTTAAACACATGAGCAAGCCCTTAGCTCAAAGCAGACATGAGGGTGGGAATCTGCAGTTTGAGGTTGTCAAGTAACACTTTTGGGGGAGAGGATCTTTAAGGCTTTTCAGGTGCTGGTGAAGGTTACCGAGATGACTTTCCTGTCTGGAACCCCATCTGTTCCCAGATCTGGGTAATTCAGGATTCCCCAGCAGCCCTGCAATGCCCTGCTGGCTCTTGAGAGCCTGCTCTGCCTGAGACAGACATGGACGTGCCTACGTGAGTGCCGCAGAGGAGCTCAGAACTGGTGAGCAAGACAGCTGGCTCTAAATGCAGTTTGCAGCTCCACTCAGCGTGGACAGTTGCTCAGGGATGGCTGCAGCCATCATTAAACTGCAGTTCAGCATAGTCTTCCCGCAGGGCAGCAGCAGTGTGGGCTGTTGTGGCCCGTCTGCCCTTCCCCTGGCCCGCAGGCTGTGGGTCATCCCCCACCGCCCTGGTAGGTCACCATCCCTTGTGCTGGTGATAAGTGATCTCCAGGCCACAGACTTTCTCCACAGGCACTGCTGATGTGCAGGCAGTCACATGGGGCCGTCTGGGAGCGGGGCTGTGTGCTGCTTGTGCCCGCTCTTGTCTGGGCAACAGGAACAGTCATTCCTCAGGAATTAGCCTAAAGGATCTGGCTGGCGTGTTCTGGAAAGCCATTTTGCTGAAGACGGAAGATCTTTGATTCAAAGGGTGCATGGCAGTGGTTAGAAAGACAATGCTGATCCCATGGAAATGTCACCAAAGTGCTAGCACAAACTCATAGTCACATATCCTTGGGCCAACAGACCTTTCCTGTCTGAAACTCTGGTCTGAAGTCTGGCACCTGGCCAATGTGTTTTATATTACAACCCTGAGCAGGAACATTGCAGCTTCCACAGATTGATGTATACGAGAGCCACTAAACATCATGGACTTCTTTCAGTGCATCATTGCAAAATTACCTGTTCTGAGTAACTTTTCACCAACAAACTGTAAACACTTGTTACTCAGTGAGCTTCTTAATGTAACTATTATTTTTCTAGATAGTTGGCTTTAGTCATTGCTGCTTTGCTCCAAAGAGTGGGGAAAAAAACAAACAAAAAAAGGAAATACTGATTGCAGGCTTGGCTTTGCATGCTTTTCAGAAGGCACACCAGAGCCTCTTTCTCTTCTGGCTCCACAAAACTTGCCACTGTAGCTGTGCTGCTGCTTTTGTTTGAAATTCCCACAAGTGCAAACTCTCTTTATACGTGCACATAATTGTGTATCTAGATATATAATAAACTTTTTGATCCATAAAAATGAATGGCTTTCCAGTGCCTAGCACACTCAGGAAAACTTATTCCTGAAGAAGATTCCAAGTGACTGAACTGTCATGATATAAAACTTCCTGGTAGGCTCCAGATTATCTTGCTTACCTTGTCCAGCTCTTGCGTGGCATGATGCTAAATGATGAAAGTGACAGGAGTCCTCACCACATTGCAGATGATCAGTGCTGTCCTCCTCGGTTGTACCTAGTTTTATATTACACATAGTTGAGGAGCTCTGACTGATGAGATGCACATGAGAAGTTGCTCAGAGTTTTAGTATTAGCCTGGTTTTGCTGTTGATCGGTTGTTATTCTTGAAGTGTCCCAGCTTTTGAGGTAAATGTTAGATTTACCTCAGTTTATGACAGTTGCTGGTACTCTGAAGAGAGACAAAAAAGGTCTATTTCACTCTGAGTAAGATAGTCAATCTTTGCTGCTTTTCTTTGGCTAAGCAGAGTTGATATCCATTGTCCCTGTCCTTTAGTTTTCAGATCTGTTCACATCCCAGTGCTTGTTCTTTGCCAGCGTTAGTCTGTGACCTCAAAGCAGGATGAACTAGCCACAGTTTTGAGGCAAGGTACTGTGCCAAACTCACAGCCCAGACCTCAGTCCAGTGTCAGTCACCTTCAAAAGCTCATCCTGCCTTTCTTCATCTCACCGAGCAGGGAGACCCAGACAGCCTCATCAACTCACAATGTGGCAAAGGCCTCGCTGTGTCTCACAGTATCTGAATCCCTATTTCAAGCCTCAAAACCTTTCCAAAATTGCTATGAACTCATAACAGTTTAAGCCAAATTTTCTATCTTGTGAATTAGTAAGAATTTTAAAAAATGATAATCAACCTGTCTTTCTCTTATCCTGTTCTTTCCTCATTCTTATTAAAAACTATGAGGTAAAGTGGGATATAATAATATAAGCTGTCACAGTTGGTGGTGGAAATCTTTAAAAGCTGAAAGCAGCCTCACAACTTCAGTGCCTAGTCCTCATGGGAGATTTTAACTACCCCGATATCTGCTGGTTGACTCACACAGC
Organism: Chloroceryle aenea; assembly: GCA_013399075.1. Taxonomy (NCBI): domain Eukaryota; kingdom Metazoa; phylum Chordata; class Aves; order Coraciiformes; family Cerylidae; genus Chloroceryle; species Chloroceryle aenea. The sequence continues at coordinate 929,849 of VWZY01006109.1, read as the reverse complement.
CAGCCTTTCACAGTCTAGGAGGTTCCTCCAGTGCATTGATGATAACTTCTTAATGCAAATGGTGGACAAACCGACTAGAAGAGGAGCGCTGTTGGATCTTGTACTAACCAACAAGGAGGGCCTTGTTGAAGCAGTGGTGGTCAATGGCAGCCTTGGCTGCAGTGATCATGAGATGGTAGAGTTCAGGATCCTGTGTGGAAGGAACAGAATACCCAGTAGGATCAGAACCCTGGACTTCCACAGGGCAAATTTTGGCCTCCTCAATCAACTGTTAAGAGAAATCCCATGGGACAGGGTGTTAGAAGATAAAGGGGCTCAAGATAGCTGGTCA
>VWZY01006109.1:915345-928804 GCA_013399075.1 Chloroceryle aenea | reverse complement strand
AGAGTCCAGCGCAGAGCTACTAAGATGATTAAGGGAGTGGAACATCTCCCTTATGAGGAAAGGCTGAGGGTGCTGGGTCTCTTTAGTTTGGAGAAAAGGAGACTGAGGGGTGACCTCATCAATGTTTTCAAATATGTAAGGGGTGAGTGTCAGGGAGATGGAGTTAGGCTTTTCCCAGTAGTGACCAGTGATAGGACAAGGGGGAATGGGCGTAAATTGGAGCATAGGAGGTTCAAGTTGAATATTCGAAAAAATTTTTTTACTGTAAGGGTGACAGAGCCCTGGAACAGGCTGCCCAGGGGGGTCGTGGAGTCTCCTTCACTGGAGACATTCAAAACCCGCCTGGACATGTTCCTATGTGATGTACTCTAGGTGGCCCTGCTCTAGCAGGGGNAGGTTCCTATGTGATGTCCTCTAGGTGGCCCTGCTCTAGCAGGGGGGGTTGGACTAGATGATCTTTCGAGGTCCCTTCCAACCCCTAGGATTCTGTGATTCTGTGATTCTGTGATTAAAAGGCTGAGGAGTCCATGGATGATTTTTAATCGCTTAAGAGCTATTCTGATTAAAAATGGTCAAGAAACACTTCCCTATATTATTGCTTCATAAAAAAAAAAAAAAAAAAAAAAAAAAATTGAGCACTTCTGACTGAGATGTATTCATGGTTTACTATTTGAGTACTATTTGGAGATATCCCAGGGGTGGCTCCTTTTTCCTTCATGTCTGCTGTGTAGCTTTATGTCAGAATGCTTTTGCTTCATAAGGTTTTATAACAAATGGTATTTAAGAACGAAATTTAAAGGGGATGTATTTTCACTTTTGAGGCCATGGTTTCAGGTGTTTAGAAGACAGTTCATACAGATGGAGTTGGCTCAAGTCAACACATTTCCATATGGGATGGATAAGTAAGTTGACTGCTGCTGAAATAGATACAAGCCACTGTGGGTGGGTTGGAAATAATGTTCTTATCCTCTGAAAATTTCTGAGATTTTGAAAAAAAGTCTCAAATCAGACAGATGAAAAATCTCAAATATTCTATTTAATCACACAAAATACTCAGAAAAAAATTTACACTGAAAAGGGCAGTTCTATTTAAAACTGTCAAAATAAAAAAAGTGAATATCTTCAAAACTTTTATCCAAATTTTGTTAAAATGAGAAATGTTCAGAATTGATCTGTATCCATAAAACATTGATTTTTGTGTTAATGAATGTGCATTTGCTAACAAAAAGCTTCCAAAATTCCTATTAGACAGTACTTTCTTAAGTTCAACCTTTGAGGATGCTCAGGGTGCTAATGTAAAGAGACAGCTCATCCAGATTAAGTTTTCTCTTGGCACTCTCATAGACTATCTCAATAAAATTGAGGGTTTACAGGCAATACTACATCTTTCTCTTTAATTTTATGTATACGTTCAGTCCTTTTCCCATTTTCAAATAGAACTCCAAGGTGAGACTTTTTCTGTCTTTGTAAGACATCAAACATTGTGCAAATATACAATTTTAACTGTGCTAATCCCTACATTTGAAGAAACATTGAACTTTTTACTCCTGGAAGCTACATCAGGGCACAACATAGCTCATATTAGTGCAATTGACACCTTCTCCTATCTCCCCTTGGTTCTCCCTCTCATCCTTTTTCATCTCAGTCAAGTTGTGTGTCAGATCTCCCCATTACCTGGGTTCCCAGGTTTTGAAGTTTTACTGTCCTCCAGTTCTTGGTTCTGCAGTACTCATCCTCAAACCTTTGCTGATCATACTCCACAATACTTCCCTGGGGCTTCAGACTGCCTATTGATAGTTTCTCTCTCAGATCCTCTTCTCAGCTTCTGCTGTATTTCTGTAAGCTTGAATTCATTCATGTCCAAGTTGCTTCAACTCAAAGATTTGAGAGATGTAAGGAACTAGAACCTAATCTGTTTAGACTAGGGTAGTCATGGAAAACATATTACTGAAAGCATAAGGAAAGCAAATCATGGCAAAAATTACATTCCAGCACACACACCCCCACACCCCAAGTGTTACAGCTTCACAACTATTGTCTAGCTAAGGAGTATATACGAGAACTAGGCTTCCAAGCAATAGTAAGACTCAGACCAGCAAATACTATTTGACATAGGAAATAATGAGGAAGATGAAGCATACACTTCTGAAGTGTTAGCAATGCAAACATTTATTTCCTGATGCTAACAGGCAAATAACCCTTGAGAGAGTGCACTGTGAGCATAATAGAGAGCTCAAGTAGGGCTAAAACACGAAAATATTGACTTCCTATCCCCAGAACTGCCCAAGCAAGCACTGCCCTTGTAGTATCTCAGGGAAGTTTGCCAGACTGCCAGCACAAACAGCAGCACAGGAAAAGCTAGGTGTGCGCAACAAACTCCTGGTGTACATCCAAACAAAAGAAGGAATCCAGGGCGAAGAAGCATGAATGTTAATAATCTTGCCAGAGATCCTTTCTTCGAGGCTAATAGTTCAGTAACCTCCTTTGATGTATGACTTGAATATATCACAGCATCTGTATGCCTCCAGCACCTCCCCTAATGCATGACTGCAGCCAGAATTAATTAGTAAGCAGGAGTGGGAAGGAGCAAATGACCCTGTATGAATGATGCAGATCAGTTTGTTCTTACTGGTAATGCAGTGCTACCAATAATTCAAGCAGAATTTTAATAAAGCATACATAATGGCTGGTTCCCAGTAGCCAAGAGTCTGTGGTAGACTTCACGCCCTATAGCCTTTAATTATTAATCTCTATGAATAACAGAAAACAGAGATGCCTAAGGTACTGGACAAATCCCTTGACCTGCTCAGACAAGAGATGAATGTCCATTGGATTCATTCTCCTATTTACCAGTCAGTTTCATTATTCCAAATCTAATTAATTTTGTTTGCACGGGGGGATAACACTATCCAGCAAGTGTTCACATCGGCAACACAGGGAATTCAGCTGGGTTTAATCTAAAAGGTTTCAAGGGAGAAGTTAGATTCCTCTTGCACTGCTAGAATTAGTGAAAGCCAAAGTGCAGCAACCTTTGCCCACCGTCAGCTGCAAGCTCTGTAACTGTGAGCTGGGATCTGAAATCAAGACAAGTTCTTGGTGCCTGTTGTGCTTTCTGCCTGTCAATGGGATGCAACCGGCAGTTTGGTTGGTGATGTGAGAAAGAAAAAAGTCTTCTTCACTGTTTTAGAATTTTCCTACTCTGGGGCTTCCAGAAAGATACCCGGGATAGGGACAAGATAGTTGCAAGGGAAAAGTAAGCTTGCTGTGCACAGTCTTGTCTTTAAGATCCTTTTCAACAGCATAAGGAGTATTTTTTTGGGATATAGAGTATTGTCTTCACCATAGGAAGCTTCTCCATTAAAAACTTCTTTTCCCCGTGCTACCCTGTTGAGAAAAGTATGAAATTTCTCTTACTTCACTTCCTTTCTAAGGTTTGTGTTGATCCTGGCCAAACATAGCTTGCAGACCACAGAAAGACCAGTGGTGACTCTTTCACTTTTTTCTCCTTTTTTGCACGTGTACCACTTGATTGTAACCTTAATTAAAACCAAAGAATGCTTTAATTCTATGAAGCATGTAGCTCAGTCCATACCTACTTGTCATATTATATTGCTATCTACCATTTCTCTGTATTTGTCTAAGAAGAAGGATGCCTTTTTCTGACATGATGATAAATACAAAGAAGTCAGTCCCAGTCCAGCTTCAGCCTTTGAATTATATTATAAACAACTAGAATTATTCCTAGCGATTATATAAAGAATCACTTTTGTGGCTAAGAAAAAAATCCAGATCTTTTATTCTGCCTGTTTAGTACTTACGTGATCAGCAAGATTGCTGTGGACCACATTTATATTTATAGAAATGGAATCACTACTGTGTAGAGATGAACAGGACAACAATTAAATACCCTTAAACTCAGTTTTCCCAGTCTAAAGCAGACTAAGGAAAAATCATTTGAGGTCAAAACTATCATTGAAGCAATAAAAATAATTCCCTAGGCTAAACTCAGTGACTTAATTCAGTGGGGTTATGCTGGGGTGAGTTTGGCCCATTATTTTTTAATTGTTTCCAAATGTGTTGCTGCCTGAACTATCCTGATAAAAATAAAAGACTCTCATGAACTCCTCAGGCAGCAGCAATATCCAAGGTACTGCCAAAGTGTGTCTACTGGTGAAACCTCATCTCTCCATCTCTCTGAACAGAAAAATGTGTAGGCAAAAGGCTGGCCCAGAGGGAATATCCGAAGACAAGATACTGACCAGAGAGCAGTGTTGCAATCGTGTGGCCAATCCCACAATTGCCATGGAGCAAGCACAGTGCTCAGCCAGGTTTAGTCCTCTCTCCATCTGGATTTTCTTTCACACCTTGCAGCATGGCCCAACACTCTTCAGAGCTGCAGTCATAAACTGGTCTTTTGTAGGATTATAGTTTTAAAAGGCATACTCACCTCTATTGTCTCTAGAGCTCAAATCACCATTACCAAACTTCAGTTCCTTCCTTGTTATTGCTAAATTCTGTGGTGTGGTAGCTACTATCATGATGACATAGGAAGAGCAGCTGCTTAAGCAAAGCTGGCTACAGCTGAAAGCTGTCCTTTAATTCTAATGATTAGTCTCCATAACATGCCTACCCCACTGCTAGCTGGATGCATAATGGAAAAATCTTAGTAATACCTCCAGTGGAAGGCTCATTCTTTTCAAATTCCCTCACGGGACAGGGTGAAAGAGGCTTGGAGCTGTAAGTAGCAATGCGTAGGAAACTGTCAACCCCAAGAAGAACAAACCTTTATACAGTTGTGTCCAAGATCTCTGGGTTGTGATTTGGTTTCTCCTAAGTTGGAGATCTCTTGACCATGCCTGAGCCAAGGCATGTCTGACCTTTCCTCTTAGTACTGTGTTTGATTTGGACATGGAATCCTCTCTGGGCCTGTCTGAATACAAACCAGGCTCCCTTCTTTGTTTCCTACAAATTACAGGAGAAAAGGCAATCTATTGTTTTTATTTTGGCTTGCACCAAGAAGAGTACAGTAGGGTACCACTGTCTTCATCAATCCCAACTGGAGTTTGACAACCTCAGATGGCCCTTATTTGATTTTCTGTTGGGAAAAGTAAGAGAAAATGCCTTCCTGCATCCATGCCATACATGTTAGACCTATGGAGCAGAAATAAGAATGGTTGTTTTGGTCCAACTAAACATAATTCCTGGTCCCACAGATCTCTGGGATGCTCTCCTGATGGTGCAATCTCTCACATGATTTGAAATCCTGTAGGCCCGAGTAAGAATGAACATTTTTATCCAACTCACACTAGTTTCATACTAGTAAAAGGAAATATAGAGGTATGATAATGATTTTAAACTTTAAAGAACACTAAAAAGATTTAAGATGTGGGTCTTTTTAATGACATTCTTTACAGTATTTTGTAAAAGAATAATGTATTTCTAAAGCAAACAGTCTAAATGCTTGTCTGTCATTTTTTGCATCATGAACACCAATGACATAGAAACATTTCCTTTGTTCCCTAAATACTTGACAGCATCTGCAAGAGAAAGTTGGCTGAATCTCAACTCAAATAAAAAATGAGAAAGTGCCTGTGGATCCAGGGAAGCTGCTTCGAACATCATCAAAGGGGTTTAAGAGACAGGTCTGTGACATACGTATTACTACTGCCACTGCCCTGAAAATGCTGGCCTTCTCTCAAATAACTGTGGCAACAGACTTTCACACCTTCGGTATCTTTATGCTGAATAATTAGGACTTCAAACTACTGTAGCAGTGAAACATGGATAGCCATTTCTCTTTGGAATTGGAGCAGTGGATTCAACAATTCCTTTCCTCTAGTATCAGTCCAGGTGATCAGTAAGTCAAGGCTAATGTAGCGAAATCTCTGTAGCAGCTTGGCCATGCAAGCCCTGAGCAATGATACAGCCCCTCAAGGCAGCTGTCACGGGGGCTGGCTGGGATCAGCAGCCTCTAGTCTCTCTGCTCAGGTTTCCATTTGAATCCAGCACTGGTCTGAGGCATGGTGCTGTGAAATGAGGATGCTGAGTCTACCCAGCCAGCCCACTGTATGGACACCAGTCAGCTGCTGCGTGCGCAGGGAGACTGCTCTGAGACAGGGCTGCAGGCACAGGGAATATTGGGCTTCTATCAGAAGCAGACTAAGACCAGTTCTAGCCTTGCCTGCACGACTCCAGTCCTGCTGTGTGTCTAAGGCAGCTGTACTGCGTGTATATGCATGCAAATGCCAAAGGCCATCTCATCAAACTGGGCTGTGGGGCCATCTCTGTTGGCAAATCCTTTTAGGAAGTCACTTCTGAAAGCATCCTTTGGAGATACTGTCTCTGTTGTTGAAAATCATGCTTAGCTATCTTATCTTTCCTCTTCTCACATGCTCTATTTCTATTTCTATTCCCTGTTTCCATTGCTGATGGGAGGACTGAGTCTTTTCATGTTGGCTATTTTGGCTCCATTCAAGTTCATGAGTTTTCTAAGTATATTGTGGTTAGAGCTACAGGAGCCAGTGAATGCTATTACATGAGTATAATACCAATATCTAATGGAATGCTTTTTAAAGCATTCAAATAAAATTTGGGAGCCCAGATCAATATATTTACTATCCTCTTCCTTTTGTCAGTGGTGTGGAATGAATGTAAAGTCTGAACAAGGGAAAGTGTAGTAGCATCAATACCAATTCCAGATGTTCTGCTAAAAGGTGCTATTTATGAGACAATATTATTTGGAACAGTTCTGACCTAATACCTAAAGGATTACACTAACTGTGCTTTACACACAGACTCTGTCACATACATGTATACATATTCCCACCAGCAGCGTAAGAATTCTACAGTTCTGGAGGCAAAAAAGTGAAAAACAATGGATCACTGAAAATGGAATGGTAAAAATATCCCTCCTCAAGTTTGAAGTCAAAATGCAAACGTTTAGGTTCCCTAGCCAAGTGCCTCAGATTTCCAAAAGAACACTTGGCATTCTTAGTAAATATGTGAAGACCTGAGCCTCAATTTCAGTTCAGTCTACAGAATAGAAGAGCTGAGAGTTCATCTGAAAGTTTCTCTCCTATCTGCAAAACCATGCTGGATATTGCAAAACTTCAGAGGTTTCTTCTAGGGCTTGAAAGAGAATTACCTTGAGAACAGATGTTGTGCTGGTGCTTGGACATCCTCAGTTCTAAGTGAATCTCAAGTGAAACAAAGACTAAAAATGGAGATGAAAAAAGTGGAAATGAAAAAAATGGAAGTGAAGATAAACATTTTCAAACCCTGAATGAGGTTTGCTCAATTTCTAGGTGAGTGGAATCTGCAGAATTCATTTTTAATAGATAAGGAGCAAATGAAAACTGTTTAAAGATAATAGGTGAGAAAGTTAAAGAAAACCCTGACAAAACAGAGGCAGGTGGCCTTTTCACTTTCGTGTTCCACACTTCCAACTCCTTATTGGATATATGAGAACAAAAGTGTGCCTGATGCTTTACAGCCATGGAGGAAGATGCTGTCACTCACTAAAATTTTTCTAAGACTCCTGGGGGTAATGGGGCTCCACGTGTGTCTGGACTGCCTGCACAGCACTCATTAAAGGTTGCAGTTTTTCCTGAACAGCTTGTACCTATTCCTGTGTCATAGGATAATCTTCCAATTACCCTGGAATGAAGGAGTGAAACAATGTTGGGAGATGCAGTTTCAAACTAAATGACACAGGATTGGGAGATTAGATAGAGAAACTCTGGGGTATGTATTTCAGATAAATCTTCATGTATTAAAGAGTGTGTTTGTTTTAATGGCAACTTGAATACTGCATCACCTTCCCTAATAGGGAAGCAATTAAACCTTCAGATATGTCAATTAGCTACTGATGGGCTTATTTCCTGTTTGTTAGTGTACCATTAGAGAGTCATATGGCTCTGGAAAGTTTCAAGACTGATGTCTGGGGCTTTTTGCACTTCAGGGACATTTCTTGCAGACATTAAAACCCTGCTTGATTCCTGATCATTAAATATCAGCTAAAGTCCAGGAGCAGAAGAGAACTTCAGGCTTGAAACCAGCAAAGCTGCAGAAAGTGAGCTGCTACCTCATTATGATCATAAAGTCAATAAAGTCACCTGATGGCAGATTTAGAGGAACTCATTAGGAGATGGAATTTGGTTGTGCAGACAAGCTGCTGTGATTCTGGAACCAGGCCCTTTCATTAAGGTCTTCAAATAGGATACAAGGCAGAGGGAGGGGGAGCCTTCAGGGCATTGCAGCTTAAAAGCACAGCAATAAGGATTCTATATGCATACATACAGCACTCAGAGTTGCAAGGTAAAGGAGGTAAGCTTTTAGGTGAAATTTAAAAGAAAATACATGAAAAAGGAATTTAAGACACCTATATCCCCTTAAAGGTGATACTTTGTAATTCTGACTTGGAGTGCAAGCTATGGCATCCAATGAGAATACAGTGCAACAGACCTTTTATTACCTAATTTCTATGTAAATTTACTTATTTCTCCTTCTTGGAACTTAACTTTTTTTTAAGCATAATTAAATTAATCTAAGTCAAAACAAAACCAAAGCTTTTCATGTGGCCAATCCATTTTAACTTTGTTTCTCCAGTCTGATTGCTTCTTGAAGGCAAACATGTAGCACCCAACTTCTCACCAGTGGGCTCTCTTCCTGCAGCACTTGTCCTTACCTCAGGAAAGATGAAGCACCTACAAAGCACAGGTCTAAGGTACACAAATTCTAGAGATGTCCTCTGTATAGCCAGCCCAGAGCAGGAGAAATGCTTGCTTGTAAGCAGCATGCACCCTGGTGAGCTGTGTGTACAGAAGTAGAAATAGGTGCTATGATTCTGAGCCAGAGAGAAAACTACTGCTAACAGTTTGCCTTTTGAGAATCACCGATGTAGCAAAAGGCTAGCTATAATGAAAGAGAATAAAGCTCCTGAATTCTTTCACTGTGGACACTGCAATTTTGGTTACAGCGGACTTAGAAAGAAAGTGAATGGAGGGGAGTGGCTTAATTATAAGAGGGCTTGCTGTGGTTACTTTTAAAATCTTGAATACAGTGTAGTTTACTTTTTCTCCCAGCTATCTCTTTAAAATTAAGGAAAGCCAGGAGTGTTCTGGACAGTCCCCTGGAAAGCACACAGTCAATGCAGTGTGTACTTCAGTTGCGGTATTTTTCACTATCCTATGTCCGTGTTCAAAAAATTTAGCATAAAACTTTGTTCAACAGTATGGAAATAAACCCTGAACAATTTAGCTCTGCTAGTGAGATGGGTGCTTGAAAACAGCAGGCAAATAACAGGTTATTAGTGTACCACTGACTAGTGTGAAATAATTATCAATCCCAGCCCTGTTTGGGGGAGGGGAAAAAAAAAAATAAAACAAGAAAACAAAAACCTGGAAAAAGAAAGTAAGCATCTTTTTATGTACTGGAAGCTCAAACCAGCTTAAACTGCCTGTTACTCTGTTTGCTGTAACTGACCTGGCTCTGTGAGCATTTCCAAAGCTATGTTTCTAAAAAATACAGTCTGTGTTTAGCTTATAGCCATGAATATGTAAAGGTCTTTGCTCGTGTGTTATTTGTCTGCCATGCTCCTGTTCCTGTGCCTGCCTGTCCAAACCAGAACAGGCACTCTAGTCTTCCTTTCTGCACTGAGTGAAGCCAGCAGGAAGTTTCTTGCAAACGTTCATACAAAATGTTAAAAGAAATCTCTCAGCGCTGCTTGCTCATTTGCTTCTTAGAGGCAGCCTTGTGAACGAGTCTTCTGCTTTTCTTAATCCTGACTTTTTTTCTCATTTATGTTACCACAGCACCTTGCAATCCAAATTGTGGTCTAGAACCACCGTGCACTAAGTGCTGCAGAAACATAAACCAGCCAGCCTCTGTCCCAAAGGACTTATAATAATATAATCAAAATGTAAGACTGGTGACCACAGAAGGATAAGAAGAAGGGAGTAACGAGCTCATACGAGGGGGTGCTTTCCATGTGCCTGTAAGCGAACCATTTTCAAGTTTTTGGCAAAGGAGAATTTTAATAAGGGATTCAAAGGAGGATAACAGTTGGTTTTATGAATGCACATGCTGGCTCTTCTCAAGCCTGAGGGGCAGCAAGGGAGAAAGCACAAAAGATGCTTGTTGGAAAATTTAACAAATTGATCAATTGAAGCTGGCATCTGGAGCTGACTGATGCTGGGCATTTATATTTTGATAGTGAATAAAAAGTGACAAGTTGGGAGTAAGCCATGAAGGGCTTTGAAAGTTAAGAGAGTCACAATAAGCTTGATGTCCCAGAAGAAAAAGGAATCATTGAAAGGGTTCAAAGATAATGGGTATAGTCAGAACAACAGGCCAGGAAAATGATTTATATAGCTGGGACCCGAAATCAGCAGGGCAAGAGTGCTTTTGTGAAGGCAAGAGAAAAGGGCATGCAGCTAATTGAGATGAGCAGCAGGACAAGAACTTCAGCAGTAAGTAGAGACAATAAAGACTATTGTTTAGAGATAGTGTGTGGAAGCATGATGTGGACTAGATCGGAAGACAGATAGGAGACTCAGCAAGAAGACAGGATCTTGTGTTTCTGTGTGTGAACATCCACGGCTGGAAGCAGTGTTGCTCACCGTGGTCAAAAGATGAAGATAAGGGAAAGGACTTAGGAATGTTCAGGGCTTTTAGTCACCCTAAGCATGATATCCAGAGATTGACCAAGACTCCTATTTGGATAGAATGTCTGGAATAAATTGATATGGATCAGAGCTCTGAAACTGCATCATGGAAATTGTGATTTGTTTGTATTGGTGTTTGACATTATCCACAGACACTGTGTAGAAGAGAAGGGAATCTTGTGGAATGTCTACAGAAAGTAGAAGGGAAGATACATTGAGAAAAAGAGTAGGGGTAATACTGGGAATCAAGAAAGGAGAGGTCATTAAAGAGGAGTCTGTTTGATAGTGTTAGTGATACTGACAGGTCCATGAAGGCACAGATGGAGTAGGAGCACTGAGATCTAGCTAGGGAACTGTCATTCTGCAAGGTGAAAGGGGAAGAGAGCACATGGGCAATGTAAGGTAGAACCAGAGGAGAGGAAATCAGGGAGTTATTGTAAAGAGCATCTTCAGTCTACTTACAGGGAAAGGAGAGAAAGGGATGGAAATTATAGATGTAAGGGGGTGAAAGGTGGGAGATTTTAGATAGGAGAAGAAACAAGGCTTTTTTTTTTGTAGCGTGAGGAGAAAAAATAACCAAATGAGAATGAGAGGTGAAGGAAAGAGGAAGGGAGCAGATAAGAGGAAACATTGAGACTGGAAGAAAGGGTAGTATGAGGTCACTGTGACAAGCAAAAGGTCAGCTAGAAAGAATGTTAAACAAAATATCTGATTTTTAAATATATCTTAGAGGCTATTTGTGGGAAATGCATTTGGGAATAGATATCCACAAGAATTTGCCCTGAAGATCTGCTTTGAAGACCTAAGCACATGGAGTCGAGAAATAGAAACATAGAAAATAAGACATGCTAATTGAGGCAGCTCAGTTTTCGGTGCAGGTTTCCAAAGCAGGACATTTGTAAAGAAAATCACAACATCTTATGACAGTGGAAGATTATAGGAAAAAAAAAGCAAAGCAAACCAAAAACTTCTGATGGCATATGGATTTCTGGGTTGGCATTGACCTATTTCAAAGGCAGAAGACCACTGGAGAGTACAAAAGCAGAACTAAGGGGGTTCACTTTTCATCAGAATAGTACTGAAGGCCACACTGTATTCACAGCAATATTCTTCACTAATACATGTCTTCATGGTTTGAATTTTAAAATCTCAAGCATGGTCTCATCTTTGTTTAAAGTGATACCCCATTAAATTGCTTCTACAGTTTGCTTCAGCAGAAACTTCCACAAAGTCCATCAGAAAAAGCTAATCTTTTTCAAGCAGAATTTTTTCTAGAAGACTACCCATTCCAAAAACCTTTTGACAACGTGCTAATGACATCCTGATGAATTTTGCCTGTTTTCCAAACATCTTGCTCGAGTGCCTGCTCGGGGATTCAGGTCTCCAGGACCTCTTGCTCTGCGAGAGCAATTCGTCGTTGAAAGAGAGAGGCAGGAGACTTGGGGTTTTACCTTCCAAATTTCATCTTGGTTTGAAATCAACATTTTAAAATACCTTCAAATAGTTTTCTTTTCCTTCTGCAGGAGACTTCTGATGTTTATTCAAAAGCGAAATTAATTATTTTTCCTTGGCACTCCTGAACATGCAGTGGAACACAAACACCAGCCTTTAAACAGCATAAATGCAAAACACTGAAATGAAAAATCAACACGTGCCTTTCAGTCATTAAGAAACAGTGTGAAATGAGACAAGTCTTTCTTGCACATTGTCAAATGTGTGCATTTTGGGGAAGATTTCAGTAAATTAATGAACGTGTTGAATTCACATTAAAACTTCAATTGAAGAGTGCCTCTACTGCGATACTTAACAAATGTTGCCTGTGTTATATGGAGCAGAAGAAAATTAGCTGCAGTTTGGGGTGAGGGGAATGTATAATTTGGTATTGGTAGTGCTTTTCAAGGAATGGCACAGACAGCTGACTTCTTGGTTTTATAATTGGATTTGTGGATGAGTCAATTGATCAGGACGAGTAGCCCTATTAAAATTGCAACTTAATATTTTATCTTTGCAGATCACATTTTATATAGTCTTATCAACACATGATACTTTAAAGAGAATGTTTTCTGTCTAAACTGCATAAGCTGGGGTATAGACAGATATGGAAAAAGGGCCTACAGACAGCAAAGTAAACTATACTGAAATAGATTAATTAGGGAATTCTAAGAACAGATTTAAGTCAATCCTGTAAACACAGATAGGTCAGGCAGCTGTGTTGGACCTCTAGTGCAGAGGGACAGTTTCATGTGGCAGTGTCTGGTAGTAAGTTCATCTGTATTTCAAGGGACAAAAACATGCTATAAGAATAAGCTATGAGGATAACATCCTGCTGTTACTATAGTAAAGGTATCCTATGCTTTACAAAATCATAATATTCATAGAATCATAGAAATATCTGGTTTGGAAGGGACCTCTAGAGGTCATTTAGTCCAACCCCTCTGCTCAGAGCAGGGACATCCTCAGCTAGAGCAGGTTGCTCAGAACCTCATCAAGCCTCACCTTGAATGTCTTCAGAGATGGAGCCTCAACTACCTCCTTGGGCAGCTTGTTCCAGTGGTCTACCACCCTCATGGTAAAGAACTTCTTCCTTACATCAAATCTAAATCCACTCCTTTCTAATTTAAATCCATTACCCCTTGTCCTTTCACTCCAGGCCTTTGTAAACAGCCCCTCTCCAGTCTGTGTCTAAGCTGCCTTCAGGTACTGGAAGGTGGCTATTAGATCTCCCCGAAGCCTCCTCTTCTCAAAGCTGAACAATCCCAGCTCCCTCAGCCTGTCCTCGTAGGAGAGGTGTTCCA
>VWZY01006109.1:891628-915101 GCA_013399075.1 Chloroceryle aenea | reverse complement strand
GACTTCTCAAATATTATTGAGAGTGGCTTGGCAACTGCATCTGCCAGTTCACTCAGAACTCTGGGATGCATCTCATCTGGTCCCATTGACTTATGTAGGTTCAGGTTCCTCAGGAGGTCAAGAACCTGATTTTCACATATAATGGGAGTGACTTCACCACCTTGATTCCTGCCTTGTAGTTTTTTTACTTGGGAGGTTTTGGGAGAGAGGTTGTTAGTGAAGACTGAGGAAAAAAAGTAATTGAGAACCTCAGCCTTCTCTCATCTGTTGCTACTAGCTCCCTGTTCTTGTTCTACAAGGGGGGGATGTTTTCTTTCTGTTGAAGAGAGATCGTATGATTGAGAGAGATTGTATGATTGAGATTGTATGAAGAGAGATCGTATGATTGCTTGTGTGGGAAGTGCATACAGGACAAAAAGGTTGATCAATCACAATAACTTCTAGTTTAGAAACTAGAAAAGAATAGAAAGGAGATCATGATTCTACACATTTATATTACTTTTACTTGCTTTATGGTAAGCTGATCCTAAAGTAAACTGATTTCAAAGTAGGCTGGAAAGGCTATTTTAGTTTTTGAAATAAGTCCTGAAGAAATGAGGTCACTGGAAGGGCAACATCATGGAGATGGAAACAGCTTGAGAACCACTGAGAGCATGCAACATCTCTTCCCAGCAACCCCATTTGCTGTATGGAAATCACAGTGTACTACCTATTATCCATCTGCAACCAGCTCTGAACGAGTTGGCACCTAACGTAATAGGACCTTGCCCCAAATACTCACTTCTGCTGCCTTCATGATAGTCTCTGCCATGGCTGAATATCTTTTTTAAGTTTCCTTGTGAAGTCAGGGTGTGTATCTGTGCAGGGATGTACTTCTTACTGTTGAAATGAAATAGAAAGAGGATTGGCAGATGCTTCTGGTTGTTGGGTGATGGGAATACTGTGATGTTTAGCATGGCATGTGTTTATAATTCACAGAATCACAGGTTCATTAAGGTTGAAAAAGACCTCGTGTCTGATAATTATTTTGTATTTACATAAAATAGAACTGTACTACTATAGTATTTACCGCAGATTGACACCACTGTGCAGTAAAGGTCTTTTTCCTTTCCTGCAAATGTCAAAACTTCCATAGCGGCAGTAAAGACAGTTTTCTTAATATATTTTGCTTGCTTTCACAAAAGTCACAATATCTGATTCTTCAGGAAATGTAAAGATAGAGTGTTTTCCTCAGATATGCACACTTGGATAATGTTTGCTTATGTGTATCTTTTCAGGTTGGTTTTGGGTTTTTTTTTTTGTATATTTGAAATAATAAACTCATTTCTCCAAATAGGATTGCAGTTTATACATGGATTCAGAAAATCAGAAAAGAAGCCAAAAGAAAAGATGAGGAAAAGAAGTGGGGACAAAAATCAAGATGGAAATATAGACATGGAATGGAAAAAAAGAAAAAGGTCCTTCTTCTGGAGTCAAAATCCCATCAGCTGATATACTTTTCATGGGAAAAAAAAATGGTAGGAATAATATACCTATATAAAATGTTAGAGGAAAAGTGGATTATACATAAGTTTACTGGGAAAGATTGTGTACTAGATCTTGCTATCTAACAGTTCACAGGGATCTCCAATAAATGTTGCCCTCAGTATGAATTAAACCTATTTTTATTTCTAAGAAGCTGCTGCTGACCCTTAAAACTTGTGGATGCTTTGAATAGTGTATGGACAAAGAAAAAAAATGGCATAATTTCTTTTTGTAGTCATTGCAAGTTGTAATGTAACCTATTGCAAAAGACCAAGTGCTGGTCTGTGGTAAAGTGATACAGGCTCTACAGAGATCTTGGTGAAAGTCCGCGACACCTGAGTAGAATAGTCACATTTATTACATTATACATGCACATTTTTGGCTTTACACAAAAGCTTCCATAATGTCAACAGTGTTAAACTGCTTTCTGTATGGAATAACACACAAACTATTTAGTACAGACAGTTCTGACACTATGGCAAGAGAGATACCTTGACAAGAAAAGGTATTCTTCTTTCACAGTTTATGCAGACCAAAAGATTTCTTGGGGACAGGAGGAAACCCAGAACGAAAATCTCCTTTGACATCAGTAAAACCATCTCTTCTATTTGTTAATCTTCACCTTTCACTTCTAAGACTGACTGTGACAAATGTGGCTCTCTGTTCAACAGAAATAGCATTATTTTACTCTAATAGTGTAAAAACTTCTAGTGGTTTCTAAGATGTAGCTAGTAGAGTTCGTCAGCAGTCAGTAGGGTGGAACTTTATTTAATATTTTTCTTAATGAATGCCACAGTTAGATTTGTATTATCAAAGTTTTCTACACCTTCCAGTTTGGAAGGCATTGCCAATATTTGGGAGGATCAGGATACCCTACAGAAAGAATTGTGTGTATGATTTTGAGAAGTGAGGCAGTAGTAATGGGATGGCGGTTAACAGTAGAAAATGTTCATTTGAGGTCTAATAACCAGCAATTCTGCCCTAGGCAAGGGGCTTTTGACTTGCCGACCACTGTGGAAAAAGGCTGATGGATACATGGCCACAGCAGTAATATGCCATCCCAATTGCACTGTTAGGCATTTCCAGTAGAGATGATAGGGAACTTGTAATAGCATTGCGTAAGGTATGAGTAAGAGCCAGCTGGAATTACTGTGTGTGTAATTGTGTCGTCAAATATTAGGAAACATTAACTGAATCTAGAACAGATGCAAAAAAGACCTGGTAGGATGATCTGGGAGTGGCGAGTTCAATAGATGAGATGAAATCAGGATGGCTTAGTAAAGCAAGTCTGGGAGGAAAAGTATGTAATTCTCTGGAGGTAGGGAGGATAAAGAGCAGGTAGGGAAAACAGTATTTCAGCATTATTCAGATCAATGTTGATACAAAACCAAAGGAATACTGCCGGCCATGAATCTATCTGTATTTAAAACTAGAAGCTTTTGAATTATCAGAGTGGTGAAGCTCTGGAATAGCTCTCCTATAAAAGTTTTTGAAGGCATATAACCCAGCTAGTTTTACAGTAAGTTTGGGGTAAGTTCTGAGGAGTTTGGAAATGGCCTAGGGAAAATACTCTGTTGGTTTTGTTTTTACTCTAATTAAAATGTTCTTAATATATTACTGATTGGTTGAGACAATAAGGATTTGGATTTATATCACCAGGAGATCTCTGTCAGTCTGTGTTTCTATATAAAATGATATCAATTTTACATTTATTAATTTGTCAACACAGCAGTGAGATAATCACTCCTCATGGTAAAAGATGTAAGTCCTGGAAACCTAGTCAGAGTAATGGAAGAGAAGCATGCTAAGAAAACACCATCCACACTGTGAGAAGTTACTTTTATGTTAGCATTAAGAATTAGTTTCCTCTTCCAGGCAATTTGGCTAGATAAAATTTGTCCCTTCAAGAACACATATATAGAAGGGCACTTTTTTTCTTGTCTTTTTCCTTCTTTATGATCTTACCCAAAAGACTTCATGAACATCTCCCAAGGATTGCAACAGCAGAACGGTAAACACTAAACTTAGGTGGTGACATTTTGATCCCTCTCTTTCCTACAGTATCATTGGCAGGCCAGGTGATCAGATCATCCTAAAGAGCATGAAGCATCCTTTCCAAGGTGCTTCTTCACATTGTTCCTTGGTGCATCCATTTTGGACTGTCACAGGCCTCTTCCACTCATATAATGCATAAGGAAAGGCAGTATTGCAGTGTCTGTAAATTACAGTCTCTGCTCTGGGAATTGTAATGATGTGAGGGAAGTTGTTCAATTCCCTCTTCTTCTCCCATCCTTAATGGTCACTGAAATGTGCTTAAAATTTGTAAAGCTGTTGCTGTTATGATAATATTTTATGAAACCTCTTTTCTTTTCTCTAAACCTAAATTTTGGGCCTATTCTAAATTAACAGTGTCCCTTTGACATTCATGGGATTTATGGGCATGCATGGAGGGAAAATACGTCCCTTTGCTGGATTTGAGTCAGGAGGATCCCAGAGGCATATACGGTACTTCTGAATTTCCTTCTGCTTTTCATAACTGTAATTCTTGTGTCCTCTTTTGCATACATAATTGATTAATCTGTATTTTTAAAGGTTTAATACATTTCCTCTTTTTAATCTGGAGGCACATGATTTCATTTTCATTATACTCCCAAGGTCTCTGACTTCTGTTTTCAATTTCCCTACCCTGCCATCTGTGGGAACAAATTACAGAGAAAATAACACTTTTGGATTATTGGGATAAGGACAGAATAATACAAGCAGTGAAGGAAAAAGGAGAATTAAATGAAAATTCAAAGATATAGACATGGATTCCTTGAAACAGAAGCAGGGAAATTTAAATTACATTTTGTTGTGCCAGCATCTCTCTTGAACTGTGAGGGAAGACAAACCATATTACTGTCAGTGCCCTATTGCCACAACTCCCACTGGGACAGCTGAGTTCAGGATCCTGCAGAATTCCCGCTGATGGAAGTCACTTAATCAACAAATTCCTCAGATTTCCTGGCTCTACCTCCCTACGTTTTCAAGGCTTAAAAGAAGATCCATTAAGAGACTTAAGGGCTTTTCAGATGCCGAAGTGTTGTTGGGCCCATGATGATCCGCGTAGATGTGGTGTCCTAAGCATCCTTTGCTTTCACCCCTAGGACATGTCTTGCGGGGAAGCATGACAGCATTGCCCTGGATCATGGCCCACAAAGCCTCTCTCAGCAGACTGCCTGACTTGTCTATTGCATGGCTGAGCACCAAAGCCCCAAAACACTTTATGGAGTATACCTCTGACAACTCCCAAATCCCTTGATATGGAAAAAAGCCTGTCTTTGGGCCTTGACATGGCAGCACTCTCCTCTGGTGAATTCTCAGCCTGTGGGCTTCTTCTCTTCTAAAGCACCATGAACCCAGAGGGAGTCTAGCCTGTGCAACAGATCTGGTCTAGTCTTCTTCCAGGTTTTGGCCCACACTATTCAAAGGAAAATAAATGGAATGAGGTGTGAGGGAGCAGATATGGGGGAGATTTCATCTTTTCCCTGTGAGTGTGCCATGAGTCAGATTGCAAAGAACCAATTTTTTCACTAGCCAAGATGCATTTTTTACTTTCAATTCAAAGTAAGAATTAAAAATGTAAATGTGTAGTATTGAAAATGACAGAAATTTAATAGAATAAAAATGCATTTAGCAGGACTATGTGTTGTTTTAATAAGTATCTAACAGTAATGTTAAGTCATCAAAATATTTCAACTGACTTATATGGCTGGCTATATGGACTCCATAACCTGTTCAAGGACTAGCCTGTCTCAGGCAGTACTTCAGTCTACATCTTTCCTCACCTCTTAAAGATAAGTGCAATAGCTGCTCCAAACAACTGCCCCAAGAAGCTTCTCTAGCCAAAGGTGTAATGACCTTCTCCTTCCTCTCTTTTCCTGTTTACCTGCCCTCAGCCTCCATGACTGGGCACAGAACATTTGGAAATTAGCTCATTTCCTTCCCTCACTGCCTAAGGTTGCTTGATTATTATTTCTATTGTGTTTGCACCTTCCTTCTACCTTCTGAAAACACTCTGGTACAGCTTTATGGGGGACGTCATGCGGCATACTGAATACATGATCTTCTTACCAGAACAATAGCTATCCGTACTCGACGAATGACACATGAAAGCTAGATGCAATACAGGAATGGTGATGGTGGAGTGGGGAGCTTTGGACATCTGTTCTCAGTGGGAAGTTGGGGTGCAGGGTGTGGAGGATCGTGACTGTGTACTTGTCTAATTTGTTAAGGTGCCAATGGTAATTATTTTTCGCAATAACAAATTGTAAATATGGTACCCATGAGTCTGATTAGCAATTTGCAGGATTCAGATAGCAAAGGGCTTTGTGGAGTGGACTTGACTCAACACGGGAAGAGTGAATCTTGCTTCCTGCCCCAAGGATGAATTAGAGGTTTTCTATTTGGATCCATTGTGTCTCGAAAGGGCTAGGAGCAGGAAGAGTCCCCGTTTTCCTAGCTCAGGGAGGAAAGTCTTTTGTTTTGCTTTGTTCCTCTCCCTGTCCCTGTCCGACTCGTACTCCTTCACCACCATGACCCAACCTCACCAGGAGAAAACAGTGATTCACCTTTCACTGTTTCATAGTCTGAGCAGTATTACTGAATGTGAGGAGTGGTCAACCTTCCTTCCTGTTCGTGGTACCTTCAGCCAACAAGTTCTATATCCTAATGTATTCGCAGTCATGGGCAGATGAGCAGAGAGTAGGACATGGTACAGTCGGGGATACCAAGGTGTCACACCAGCGTGAACACCTGTAGCATGTCTGGTTTTATCTTACCTCCTTATCAAGGTGTGTGAAACGAATTAGTCAGTAATTTGTATTGTGAACAATGCTGTCTGGCCTGTTAGCCAAACTGCTGAGCTGGAGAAGAGAGATGGGCTTTGAATTATCCATTAAGCTCCACTAACGAAGACATCGGTGTTTTTCTGACGTGGATTTATTTTAACTGTTCGACTGCAAACACACACGCAGGCTCCAAGGCAGTTTAAAATAGTTCCAGGAACTCCTTCTTCATCACATTTCTCAAGCAGATTATCAAGTTACAAATATTACATCATCATCAAAAAGTCTCTTTGGCTGACCACCCTGTAAAACCCAGGCCTTTAGGTTTCGCTACGTAAGCATTTCTGAGCGTCTGCTAGCTCGTTTTCTCAGAGACTTTGTAATTCTCCATTGCACAACTTGGGGGTGGGAGCAGTTAAATTTGGGAAAAGCTCTTTTCAGTAGTTTTCCCAAGTCTACCTAAGTGAACCTCCTTCAGTGCTGACATCTGTCTGACTTCTGTGGTCTGCTGGAGGATGGATAGTGTTTTTTGCAGGATGTATTCCATTTCCCTTATCTAAATGTAAAAGGAATATGATTTGTGCTTTATAGGAAAGACAAATGATTACCTACTCACTTCAGAGTGAAAGCAGGAGGTCACTTCCCCATCCTCTTTTAGCTGATTCAGGTTATCATCACCAAAGGCAAATGTCATTCAAGAAAATTATTTTTTGAAGGAGATGTTATAACCTCCATTCATGAGAACAGGCAGCAGATATTGCACTTCCTACATGCCCCTCCTCAGTGGCATCAGTGGGAGGCTTGGATATGAATCACGAGACAGGCAGGGCCTGCACTGTAAGCCTTTTACAGCTTCAGGTTGAAATATGTCCACTGGAGAAGTGCAGCATGTTGAAATATGTCCACTGGAGAAGTGCAGCATGAAAGGGGCTAGACACTGTTTTTGTTTTGTATGCCCATTCCACAAACCGGTATCAGTGGGCTTCCATGCATGAAGATAAATGGCATATGACCCAAAGAACAGATTTTCCTGGGTTTTGGGGTCCAGTAGGGACTGTATAAGCCTGTACTTTAAAAGTGACTGGTTTTGAACATGTCAAGTAGAATTGTTGTTTCTCGCTGGTTTCAGGATAATATTATCTCGCTCCTAAAGAGAAAAGAGAAGATGATTTTTGGGTCACATAGAACAGTGTTGCTGCTCTTGTAAACTATTAAATAGTGGGGGGGGAGCTCTGAAGCTGTTAGGTGTTAGTCCTGGGCTCCTTCAAACCTCAAAGTCTTCAGTTTCCACTGCCTGAGCTGGCTGCTTCTCCTCATGCTCATTCAGTGAAGTCACTGCTCATCCTCAGACTGAAAAGAGAAGTCCTATTCCTGGTGCATCTGCAGAGCAGGTGGGTGAGGAGGGATGTGAGAGGAGTGTTGACTTTACTGCCCAGTTACTGGCCGAAGGGGGTCACCTCACATGGGTGCTGTCTGTCTCAGATGGTTACTGGGCATATCGGCAGCACGTTATTGTTCACTTACAACAAAGGAGGCCATGAGGAATGAAACTTCTTAGGGAGGTGGTGTAACATTACTTTCCGCTCAAGACATAATGCAGCCCTAAACACTTAAGTCACATCAATTCTCTATTGCAAGTATTCCTCTTGATTTTGCACTCCTAAAGAGTTCATCAGATATGTTTTAGACAAATGTTTTGTTTGCTGGTTTTGACAAAATGGGACTTGTTATGAGAGGGGAAATGTGCCTTTTTATAAAAAAAAAAAAGAAAATAAAAGTTTTTTAAAATTACTGGGGGAAATAAAATAGTTTTGCAAGCAGCTCAGCTCCAGAGTGATTCCACTAGGCCCCATTCTCCTTTTATTGATGAAACTCCCATGTTTTAAACTGAACTGCTTTCTTCTCATGGGGAAGTCGCACAAGATCCTTCAACTCTGAAAAATGCTTTCTTTTGCATCTCACTATTTCCATTGAAAAGTTATCCTAATTGAATCAGTTTACCTTTTGAAACATTAATTCAATTAAAAAGATCTGGTGTTGCAAACAAAACAGAAAAAATGCTTTTGTAATGTACAGCGGAAATCAATTACCCAGTATCTGTGGATATAACTGAAAGAATATTATTGTATTTTCATTTTGTTTTCTTGGGGGGAAGAAAGACTAATTGTTTTTTAAATGAAATGTTAAGTAGCATAGCTTACGAAGAAGTATAACCACAGACTGGTTTGATGTGTGTTGCACAGCTGGAATTAGAAACACACACAAAAAGAACAAAAAAAAGACCCAGAAACCACAGAGCTATTAAGCTGAGACAGTAAAGAAGCGGTGAATTTGGCTTGGCTTTTCTTTTTCCACTTTAATATACTATTCACTTGGATAAACAATATAGTCTTTGCAAATAAATAAACTTGCATTTTTTAACAACAACAAAACAAAACAAGAAAGAAACCGAAGAAGGAAATAGGAAAAACCTAAAACAAACAAAAGAGTGAAAACATAGGGATCATTAAGTATGTGATTTGCTGTTAATTGAGGGCAACGCCCAATAGCAGGAATCTGGGAAAGAGGTTGAAACAAGAAACAAATATCATATCCTTCAAGTTCAATTAATTTCTTTGGAAACTCTCCAAACATGTAAGGAAAAAAAAAAAAAAAAAAGAGCATAAAATAGCCAAAGAAAAATATTAAGAGTTCTTGAAATTTGAAATAGCATTTACAGAAATGCAAAAGTCGATATGTTTTCCTTCAGAAAAGCTGTAACTAGAACCTTAGAAGTTACAAAAATTATGTTTAAACTCTTACGTGTCCAAACAAATGGGTTCTTTCAAAGTGTTTGTAGCAGCTGGATGTCACTGCAGCCTCTTCATGTGGCACCAAGTTGTTTTGTGGCAGAATACTTAGGAAAGTGGTTCCAGCTTGTAGAAAACACATGCTTCTTCTATGCATTTTAATTGCCTGGGTCATCACTGTTTGCAGTCCTGACCATACCCCCAGCAAAGTTCTTCCTGTTGGTTCAGCAATGCCCGTAAGTCAGGCTGTAGCTGGAAATGGGACCAGGGTGACCAGAGTGGAGTAGCAGAGTGAAGTGCCCCTAGCAGAGCAAATTCCTCACAAGTCTTACTGGAAAAAAAAAACCAAAAACACACAAAAAAAACCTGAAGACAAAATAAATGAATCAAAGGAAAAGAATATGCATTCCTTTCCCACTGCATTTGCTTCTCTGTTTTGTTTGTGGGGTTTTTTTGTTTGTTTGCTGGCTTTTGTTTAATATTAAGTCTTAAGTCCTCCTAGTCTTCACATATTACTGACCTCCTTCATCCCCAATTCATCCTGCTGCTGTAACAAACTCATTCAATTGGCCAGTCATGGACTAATGTATTTCTAAGCTTTTTTTTTTACATTTCTTGAGTTTTCCGGTCAGATATCCAACTCTGTTCCACTCCTATGCCTTCTCTCCTCCTTCCACCACTTTCCTTCCCTGCCTAAAGAATCCCTTCCATTGCCAGTCACTCTGTGCTTGGAGCTGAATTTCCCTGCCTAGACCCAGCAGCCCTGTTATTCCCCACAAGGTTTTAAGATCTTTTCCCCCTATAAGTGATGGGACAAAGGCTGCCAGGGCAGTAAGTAGCTAGAGGGTGGAAAATAAATGGATTCGGAAGCTCCAGGTATATCAGTGGTGCTGCAGATTGGGGGAGGAAGGAAAGAGATAGGCAGTGTAAACAGATAGAGTGAACTTGTTTATGGTCAGCACTCATGGGAATGACAAAGATCAGTTGCTTAATGGAAGTGAATTTCCTATAAACAGTGAGCAGATTTCTGAATGCCCTGTGTGGATATTTTGGGCAGTATTGCATTATGCCTACTAAAATATTCAAAAATAAGCAAAAACCTTTTCAAAAGATCTCCTTTAAAGATGTAAGAAGAATGAGTTGGACAATTTGTGTCACTGCATTCTGTCTGATTGTGTGCAACCTAAACCATCCCTTGGCTTAACTGTGTAAGTGTGGGCTGCATCTGCAAACAGCTGAGGATGCTAAATGAGTGGCCAACTTGGTCACCAGCCCTCCCAGGTTCTCCCTGTCTGCTGTGGGATGTAAGGACACTGAGCTTTGAGGATCATTTGACCATAAAATATAAAGTGTTTGTTCATGAAGAAGCAGGAAAGCAAATAGAATTTCCTTGCCTTGAAAAACACAATAGTTTGAGAACTTGCTCTGAAGAATGTTAACCAGATTTTTTAGAAATGTTTATTTGTATTTATTATTATGCAGTCTAAAAGGGGAATTAAACATCTGGATAATTATGTGTTTACAGTTTAAAGAACATCCTAACGGTCATAATCCTTCCTCTGTAGAAATGCTCACACACTTCTCAAGAAGATACTTGTTTGTTTATCTGTGTTGTTTATTGATCTACTGTCTGGCTAATACACCACTTGAAATGATTCTGAGCCAAATGTACTGCTAATGCGAGCAGATGCAATGACATCGAAATTGATTGTGAGTCTGGCCCTATAAGTTTGCTCATGAAAATCATTGGCTTGACAGTGACCAATCAAAAATATCTATTTGTTTCAGTTCAAGTCTGTCTCATTGAAACCAGATTTACACGGAGATAATTTCAGTGAATTCAGCAGAATTGCTCTGAGTATGCTCTGGCATGATGAAAACCAAGCGTACTTGTTTTCAAAGAATACTTTTCCAATGCCAACACTTTAGAGAATTAAAAACTTTCTTTTTTTTTATGTTACTCACGTTGGAAAGTGAAATGAGAGCAGCGTATTTATACTGAGGTTCTCCTGGTTTATATGCAGTAACACAGTGACAGTAAGGAAAAGTTCTGAGCCCTGGAAAGGAGAGTTCAGGCTTTTCCAGTCAGATGAGAAAGGAGATATAGGAACTTACTCACAAAGAGATTAAGGACAACATTCTTAAAGCCAACTTGGGTATTAAACATTCACCTTGCACTAAAATTAACAAGATTTCTTTCCTTAAATATTCTGTCTTTGAAAGTTTTAACTTTTTAGGCACTTCTCCCCAAATTTGGACTCTGGCCTAGACACAAATATCTGGAATCTTCCTAGTATTGACTAGAAATACTGTGTATCTGTGTGTGCAAATGTGAGTCCTTACACTGCTGTCTCAATCCTCAGTAACAGATGTAACGTTTCTATATGATAAGAAAAACCTTAGCAATTGATGTGAGAAGGTGGATGTCAGTCAGGTGGTTTACTCTACCTGCATTTCAAAGGCAATCCATTTGAAATATGATGAAAGATTGACCATGTCCAGCCTGACACTGTTTGAAAAGCTTTTCCCTATCCCCTTTTTTAAATAGCATGAGGGAGATGATGCTTTCAGAGCAGTGCTTGTCTCAGAGGTCAGTATTGTGGGGAAAGATAATGTTATTTCAGAGAAATACATATTTATTTTATTTTTCTTGGCAGCTCATTCACTCTGATCAGGGTTTCCTTGGTAGATGTTTTTTTCTTCTTTTAGTTAAGAGAAACAAATCGTGAAATCTTCAGCTTTTGGAAAGGTGAGGCAAAGTAACGTTGGCATTGAAATAGACTAAATTGTATAAACTTCAGCTTCATGAGTACTGTGATTAGCAGGGTGGTACTCAGGTCTCAGTTGTGCCCTAAAAAAATAACTCCAGCAGTAATAAAGACTGAGATTTTGTTGTATGAATCCCATAATGCTACATCCTTTATCAAGAAAAAATTAGAATCATAAAATGGTAAGGGTTAGAAGGGACCTCTGGAGATAATCAAGTCCAATCCCCTGCCAGCACAGGAACACCTAGGGCAGGCCGCACAGGAACACATCCAGGCGGGTTTTGAAAGTCTCTAGAGAAGGAGACTCCTCAACCTCCCAGGGCAGGCTGTTCCAGCCTCTGTCACCCTCACAGGGAAGAGGATTTTCCTCATGTTGAGGTGGAACTTCCTGTGTTTTAGCTTCTGACCATTACATCTTGTCCTATCACAGGACACCATGGAAAAGAGACTGACCTCTTCTACCTGACATCCACCCTTCAGATATTTGTAAACATTAATAAGATTCCCTCTTAGTCTTCTCTTTCCTGGCTAAACAGCCTCAGGTCTCTTAGCCTTTCCTCATAAGACAGATGTTCCAGTCCCTTCATCATTCCTTAATCATTATTGTTTAAGATATTTTGTCTGGGATGATGAAAATCACTATGGGTCTGCTGTACCAGCCACAACATGTTCGGGCACCTTTGATGTTCTGCAAATTAAAAAAAAAAGTAAAGCAAACCAGAAGAGGCATCATTCCCTGTAGCGGGAAGGGTGTTCTCAGCCCATGAAATGGAGTCTGGGTAGAAACATCTTCACAACTGACGTAGAAATAAGTGCAAGGGAAGCTGCTGAAAGCAGAGCACTCCGCACGTGCCCTTCACCTCCCCACAAGCTGCTTTGTGGGCAGGACCATGAGGACCTTTATTTGTCTGACTCTAAACTCAAGAGGGTTTTTCTTTCACTTTTGGAGCTGCCAGACCCACTATAGGGAGCGGGTTGTTTTATGTGTAGATTGGTCAGGTAATAAGGACATGTGGGTTGCTGTGTGTCTTTCGTTTTGCTGATAAAACACAGCTCTGTTTTTGTGTTTACTAATTTGGTTAGAAGGGTTGATTGTCTCCCCTGGCATGCAAGGTTGGGGCATGGGGGAGGGCCAGCTGGCTGCGGTGCCATCCAGATAAGAGCGCGTCGCCGTTTAATAACATGGGGAAAACAATCAGGAGTTATGGCAGGGATAATATCTGCCCCTTTATAAGGGTGTGTACCTGCTGCTTATTACTCATGTTCCCAGTTCTGGTTAGCTTTCCATTTCTTGCTGGGTAACTGCAATCCAAGACTAACTGGGAAGGACATTTTTCTTCACATTTCTCTCTGGTTGCCTTTTCTCCATAGCAGACCTCATTCCTGTGAGTCATGCCTTTATCACCTGCAGACTCACCACTGCCTCACTCATCACTAAGCCACCGTCTCAGGCAAATTTGGAAGCCAGCTCGAAATGCTTGCAGCTGGGCTGCCTTGCTCTGAGTAGGGGGCCGGCATTGCCTTCCATTTATAAAGCCCCAGACCCTCCTGAGACTGGTCCACCTGCAAGGGTGGTTTTTATCCTCTGCCAAGCAGCTGCTCAGCATCAGGAGCAGCATTCCTGCTGACACTCCCTCCCTGTAGGAGAGGGAACCTCCAGCAGAGCCCTGGGGAGGAAAATATCTCTGTAAGTCCCTGAGCTTCTTCCAGCTCTTGAGGAGCTTGCATTTGTTGCCTGCAGGCTATATTGCTATGTTCCTCTCTGTACATGCTTGGGAAGAGGTAAGGAGCTCTTGTCCCCTGCAGAATAGGCTGCTATTTGGGGTGGGTTTTTTGCTATCTGGGTGGTGAAAAGAGTTGCTGATGATTTGGCTTCATGTTTCAGTCTGTGCTGTTCAAAACTCAGGATCTGGAGAAGGTGCAGCCTCATTTTGTTACCACAAGTCTCAACAGGCTTTTCAAAAGATAGCAGACCAAATACAGGACCAGTTTTTGAAGTTTTTATTCAGCTGTTCTTGCTGAAGGCAGTTTTCTCACTGATGTCTCCCAGACTCAGGTAGTAAAAAAACAGAAGAGGCAACTGGATAAGGACTGTAGAACATGGCACACTGACCTTACCTCAGGCAGAAGAAGCAGAACACACCAATCAATCACAGTTTGATACCTGGGCTTATAAAAAGCTTACTGGAATAGTATGTATAAATGTATATACTGTGACTCTGAAGCCATCACATTTTCTCACCGTTCTGTGGAAATTGCCTGGGTGAGACAGCAGAGATACACTGCTTTTTGTGTGGTACAGAAAGAAAATACTGAAAGGATTTGTGTATGATCCAAGAATTTTTTAATAAAGTGCGTGTTCTCTGGCCACAGCTTCTGGTTCTTTATGAATAGACATAAGGACTGATACAGTTCTATCTAAGATCATGCACCAAAGGCAGATTGCTTGCTGTTTGTAAGCTGCTTGTGTAGGCTGGGC
This sequence comes from Chloroceryle aenea, assembly GCA_013399075.1. NCBI lineage: Eukaryota > Metazoa > Chordata > Aves > Coraciiformes > Cerylidae > Chloroceryle > Chloroceryle aenea. The sequence continues at coordinate 900,715 of VWZY01006109.1, read as the reverse complement.
TCTGGAAGAAGGAGCTTTTAATGGTTTGTTATAGTGGTATTAGACTACTCGTATATTAGGTTTCAGCACAAACTTTTACATAACCCAACGTGATAGAACAAATTAATCCCACTTTAGCCTGCTAAATGGGATTTGAGGGGCATAACTATACATTTTTTTTCTGGTCCACCTCAGAATGATTTGTCCTCCATACTGCTCACGAGTTGTACATTTTCATAGCTCCACAGAGCTGTTCATTGTCTTACTGCACACAGACTATGGAGGTCTACCTTGATGGTTGGAGGATTTCTGTTTGGTTTTAATTGTTTGTGCTTCTTTTCCCTGTATGGTGATGGCAGGTAGAAGCTCGCAGCTTTGTGGTTGGAACAGAAGACAGTAAAGATTGTTTCTCAGTGTTTCCTTACTCCAGTTTCCTATACAAACAAGGTTCGCTCTGGTCGGCTCCACTGTGTCTGAGGAATGATGTTATTATTGTGGTTATCACCTCAAAGTATTAGGCATGTTTTTTAGCCACAGTAAGCTGAGGAATCTCGTCATCTTTGGGATGCTTTGGGAAGACAGTATGGAGGATAAAGGACAGGCTTGATTTGTTTGCAGCAATGTTGAGGAGGCTTCATGAGCAAGGTTCTTTTTATGTTATTAGCATGAAGTATTGTATAGGGCACTTGTATCAGGCAAAGGTGAAGAAGGCAATGCAGAAGTCGGAGGCAAGGTCACTGTCTGCCAGGAAGGAACCACAGATGGAAGAAAGCACTGCTCAGGGAGATGGAAGGTCAGAGCCCAGGTGGGATGCGTCTCACCAGGCAGTGCTGGGGCAGCCGGATGCCTGTGCCTAACCTCCTCCTGTTATTTCCTTACAATTGACAAGATTAATCAGCCCTGCATTTCCAGAGCCTGATACAACTACCCTGTCTTAGTCATCTGTTTTAGGAGGGGTGAATCGCAACACAAGGACTGTCAAGGATATCCAGATGAAAAGTTTAAACTGGAGAATGAGCTTTTAGCTTATTACAGTGGAGTTGACATGATGTCTGCTCACAAGCGTGAGTGAGGAATAAGCTGTTGTGAACAGTGGAGTGCACTGACCAAATATATAGTTTTATATGCATTTAGATGAAGGAGACAGTATCATAGCTGCAACTTCTCCATAAAGCTTTCATCTGCTCACCACCATCATTTCTATCTTGTTCCTTTACTTTCATGTTTTCCATCCATTCGCTGATCTTATCAGAGTCTGGGCCATGGTAGGAGTAGTAATGAAGTTGTATATGGTGAAGGATGAGTAGAGCTCTCTGTCATCTTTTGATCATATTATTATCTTCTGCTTATGAATTTCCTCTGTTTTATCTACTTAGGAAAATAAAAAGTACATTCCCTTGATTCCTGTTAGCCTTGTCTTAATTCCTTCATGCAGTGTCCTCAGATTTCCAGTTCTTAGCTCAGGTATTCCATTGTGTCATGTAGGTTTTTATGAGTACTTATTTCTCTCTCTCTTAAAACTCTAGATCCCAGAATCATGCAAGCATCAGCTATCATTCTGCTTTCACTGTGCCTTCCTTGCCTTTGCAGTTGCAAAGCAGAACTTGAAAGTCCATTGCAGTTTCAATTTTTATAGCATATTCTTCACTAACTGAATAACCAGAAGGAACTTGAGGAGATTTCAGCAGTATTTCAATTGTATTTTAATAATCTTCTTTAAGAACATCTCAAGACATAACCAAATTCACCGGTTTTCGACAATCTGATGTCTCTATTTTGATTCTGTGGTGTGGTACCACCACGTGCATAGTTCACACAATATAGTCAGAGAGCTATATATAAAGTGGTTTAGATCCTGTTTCTGCTCCTATTAACTAATGTTTTGAAAGGTAGGAAGAAGCTGGTAAGTTAATAGCTCAACAAACGAAAATAAAATAATAATTAGGTTTTTTTCTGTGGTTTTTTTTTTTTTAAACGAACAAAGCAAAACAAAACCAAAGGCAAAATAGAACTGAGAGGGTAAAATAGTAAGTCAAAGAAAAGAGAAAGGATTCATCCATCTGCACCATGGCTGTGCTTTTGGAAAGGGAAGAGTTGAAAGCTTACAAAGAACATAGGTTAGATGCACATTTGGCATTCTTCATTTGGATTCTGCTTCACCCTAAATGCATATAAAATGAATACCTAGAATGACGGATTCTTTGTGGCTTGGGATTTTTTTCTAGTTTGCCTTAATTTTAATAGCTTTATTAATTATTAGCTTTATTAATTTTAATAGATATTCTACAAGCTTGCGTTTTCTCTGTAGCTATTTGTGGTGGTTACTCGAACTGATGATAATCATAAAACCATAGTTGGCCTTCTTTGTAAAATGTTCTAGTGTCTTTGATGGAGCATTGGTCTTCCTGTGCTGGGTAAATGTATGGATCGTGAAGTGACATTCCCTGACCAAAAACTCTGCTGACTTTTTTTCAAAACTTGTGTTTGGTTTTGTCTCACTGGCTCGAAACACAGGACTGTATGTTATAGCACCTCTCACATTGTTTTCCTTGTCTGGTGTTTTCTTGGTTGGCCAATTGCTGGCCTGTGTTAGTACCAATAACAAGTTAGCACCAGCCTGCAGTGTGTTTATTCAAGTAAGATTTCACAGACTTTTTGTTTGCTTGAGCACTGCAGGACTGAAACCTTTTAGATTCAGGCAAGATAACATGCAGTTCTTCCAATTTGTGAAGTGTATCTTTTAGATATTCCTGACAGCTGTTGACAAATTTGAGACATGTTGACAAAGTATCATAATTTCATAAAGAAAATGCTCTTCTTTGTTTTCCAAATAGCTTCCTTAGGAGGAAATCCTGCAAACATACAAAAAAAAACCCAAAAAAATTAATGTAAATCTGCGGGTAACTCCAGTAAATTCAACAGAATTTACTGTTGAAATTACATCCCCCGTGTCCATCAAAGCCTATGGCAAAAATTCCACCGACTTCAATGAAACCTGGGAGTCTTGATTGGGAGGCAAGATTCATATTTGACATGAATGGTAAAAATGTGACATCTGCTTTCACTTAAGACTTGCAGGTTCCTGAATGCTCTGGGTTGCTGAAGGACATTGAAAAGAGACAGAAAGTTCAGTTACTGTTAGCTACCACCTGGCATTGTATTTGACTTCAGGCTGCTAGCAGTAGGGATTACAGACAGATTGGTGCTGGTAACGGCTGGTTTTGATCCATGGGACTACTCTCCAGACCTCCCCTTTGTATAACTAACTAGGTGTGATTTTGAGAACTGTTTAGTCTTTCAGTTCAGGACCTCAGTTCTGGATGGATGGAACTCTACTATATTTTATCTTTCTCATTTTTGTGATTGAGAAATTTAAAAAGTAGTACCAAATAATTAAATATGAGGATATTTTCAAAAAAATGGGGGCATGTTGTAAGACCAGTTGTGATCCTGGGATCTCTTGTTTGGTTGGCTTGTTTTGCTAAAGGTACTTAGTAGAATTAAGCCCTAGTAAAAGGAAAAGGGCAAATCAATGTACATCTTGTTTCTGAAGTATCAGGTCTTTGCTTCCCTTTGAACAACACTGCATGAACCTAAGCTGTAGATTTCCTCTTGTCTCCCAAAGAGGCATCACCTAAACCTCCAACCTGGGGAACAAGGAGGTGTGATTGAGGTTACTCCCTTGTGAAACAGTGCAAGGCTCCTCCTAATCAGTTCCTCCCATGCTCTTGGGAATGTTCTTCATTACAGAAAAGGAAAAGGGAGAACTCAAAATAGTCTGACTTAAATGGCATGCAAGGAAAAATAGAGCAAATGAAAGGCAATCCAGCATATATTTGTATAGGTGTGTGTACATGTGTTTGTATGTGATACAGTTGTCCTGTCATTCATTAGAGGTGTCCATGCTGCTGAGTCACACACCAGCAGTAACTTCATCTGCCATGAGTGCCTGACCACCCTTCTGCTGAATTCACCAGACAGACATTGTGTTGGTTTTATGCTGGCTACAAGGGAACAGAAAATACCTCACCTGGTATAAATTCTGACTGTTCAAGCTTGTTATTATTTTCTGATGTCTTGACTTTCTACCAACTGAACAGCTTTAGACTGAAGTGGTGTGGCATTTTTGATCCACTATTAGAAGCTATAAAGTGATACTTAGTGTTTTTCTGAATTGTAGCCTGATATGGGGCATGATGCCTGGGGTAAGGGTGGCAGCAAAGTCACAGACAGTCCCTTCAAAATATCATCTGGTGCAGTATATTTGTTTTAGTTGATCAGTACACAGCTCAGTGTCCCATTCACAATGAGACTAAACTGGCAACTGGTATAGACAGGTAGATGTGAGACTGAGAGTGAGAGAGGTAAAAGAGAGAGAGAGATCACAAGGTCTCAGTGGATGAGAAATTAATGCTTTAGATTCACTAATATCAGATGTCACCTGTCGATATATCACCAAACATGCTGCACTGTATCTTTCTGTAGGGACTCATGTCCACCAAGGACAGATTAAGGCAAGTAAACTGGCTGGATTTCTGACTAGCTTGGAGCCTGCACCCAGGTAGTTGAGAGGATAAACTAGCAGTTCTCATGGGCTCCTTAATGCCCATGGAATGCTACCTGATTTACCAAACATCATTGTCACACTTCACGCAAGACAAACAACTTTAACTGTGAATCCTCTGCTAGTGGTGTAGTAGTGAAGTATTAACACTTTATGAAAAAGATACCAGCAGATGCTCAGTAAGCAGTCTCCCTATGGTTGTGTAAGGCCAAGGTGCTGCTTACCTGGTTTTCCTGCTGCTGTTAGAAAAAGCAAGCAACGCCCTTGTATGTGCATTTGAACTGTGACAATGGGCACCACCAGCTACTGAAATAGTTAAGAGGCTGAGGAAAAGTCTGACTGCAAGCTTTCCATGGTGCCAGAGAGTGCTTTAACTTTAAAATGTTGGCTAATAGATTTATGGCTTAAGGAAAAAAACCCTAGTAATTTCTTAGGGGAGTGTCTGAATGTTTCACCTCAGAATGTGTATTTCCAATTCACCATATCAACAGCTGAAAAAAAAAGGACATTTTGATGGGTCGTTTATATATGTGATATTTCCCACCCATGACTGACACAACTATACAGGTAGTGTTAAAGTAGGATTGGATATGCTAGGAAAAACTGTGAGTTTTTCCTGATACAGATTATTTCATTCAAGGAACTGGTTTAAATTCTGCCAGAAGTGTCTCTATAAACTCCATCTCCTTGAGTAGAGTTTCTGACTACACCCTGCAAAATACTGCTAAATCCTTTCACATGTAGTTTGACAGCTCAGTTGGGAGAGAAGCTGAGACAATCCCCTAGAGAGAGGTTGAAAGTATCCCAGATCATTTAAAGAGGATGTTAATGATGATCTATCTAATTATAACAACCTAAATATCAGCACCGTTAGCAATTTCATTTCTTATTATAGCATGGCAAAAAGGAGATAAACAGATTATTTATGCTTGTTCTGTGTGGAAAGTTATGATTTTGGTGTCTTTATTGAATGTAGCCTATTAGAGAGACCGTGCTTTTTCTCTATATGCTCTCTGCCTAACAATTAACATGTATGGTGTGCTTTTAAATAGCAGACAAGTGAAACTCATTCTACTTGCTTGTTCAGTATGTTGTTTATGGTCATATACCAAAATACCTCTCTCAAATCAGCAGCAATTTAATTTTCTTGGAAGAATAAAACATTTTTCCTATGAAAATGATGTTCATAATAATGATTTTTTTTAATGCAACTGTACATTTGAAGTCAAAGAGAATAAAAGTACCCTGAACATAAGCTTATATTTAAGAGATGGAGAGCTCAGACTTTTTCTGTAGCCAGCCCAAAACTAAAAAATATCTGCAGAAACTAATGTTCTTTTTGTCCATGGGTAAAATCCATCTCTTTGCCTTAGTTTTCCTTCAGTAATCATAGCAGAGTTTAAAAACAAAACAAAACAAACACCAAAAACAAACCAAACCAAAACAAAACAAAAAACCCACAAAAAACCAAACCACAACCTTATCTATTTCAGATGGAAGGGGATTTAAAAAAAAACCCCAACACTGGGCCTTGACCCATTTGATTTTATTGTAAGGCATTGAGAAAACCTAGTGCTAAATATGGTATAAATAACTAGATGAGTTAGATGAGACATTCAGAGAAAGAGGATGGTCGATAAGAGATGATCTGCTAGAGGAAAGACAGTCCTGATCACTAGGGATCAGTCCTTCTTGCACTCAAATCTAGCAAGGTCCTCAATGTTAGTAGAAGAAGTAGAAAGTAAGGAACCTCCATGTCTAAGGATCACCAGAAAGAATGATGTATGTCAAAGTTTGTGAAGGGCTACAGTGAGCATCCTTGGAAAATTTAGACTCTTGAATGAGGGTTGTTATTTGGAAACATTTCAATATTTGGTGACAATATTCCACTTTTTTTTTTTTTCAATGGAACTAATAATGATCAAAAATCCAAATAATGAAAGAATCTAAAGCAAAACAAAAATTTCTCTGTGAGGCTGGAAACTGAAATGCGTCTGCAAAATAAATTCTGAAAGGGAAATTGATAGTGAAGTTCACAGGACCAGTTTAACCTTATAAGATAAATGAAATGCAAAGAATGGTGAGCAAGTAAGTAAACTTCCCTGACTAATAATTCAGGTCTGCAGTATTCATGTAAGTCTAAGTATGTTCCACAACATGACATGGTTGTTATATTGCTGTTAAGCTAAAATGGTAATAATTGTAAGCAAACTGCAAGAAAAATCATTATATTTGTTGCAGTATTTTTTAACTGAAGTTCAGTTGTCTGTCTCCCAGTCTTCCTCTGGGAATATAGCAGGTACTATCCTGCTTTTCTCACAGAAAAGTAGAAGAAATTTTACTTCATTGAAGACCTAAGTTAGACTAGTCTGCAGTGGTACATCAGTTTATAACTTCCTTTAACACAAAGAGATTTTAATTCATTTCTTTCCCCACTTGGGCCACATCCCATTTGCCTTCCTTACATAAATTCCCTTCTAGTACTGCAGTAAGGTTGCTGATCTTTACATCCCTCCCAAATGTGGTCACCTCCACAACCAGTTCTGCATCCCATTTCAAGCCATGCGCCTTTCCCTGTACCTCCAGCTGCTCCTTCTGCAAACTTGGAGAATTCTGACATGGTACCACCTCAAAACCCTCTTTCTTCCACCAGCTACCTCTTGAGACCTCTCTGCTGTATTAGGCAGCCATGCAATAAGGGGGTTGCACGCGTGGGAGCAAGACAAACCGGCCAAGTTCTCCTGTGATGGATATTGTGTAAATGACCAGAAATCAGTGCCCCACCTGAAGTTGCTCCAGGAAAAGCAGAGCAGATGTGCCTATTTATTCCAGTAAGGTACCTGCTTATTGGTAAAAACATGATTATTGTGATAGCTTTTTCTGCCAGTGGGTGACACTTGGATAATCAGCAACAGTTAAGGTCCTTGAATGCCTCCAGAGGAGTATTCACTATGAGTGGAGAGGAAGTGGAGGGTGGTGTAGCTGGGAGTACTAAGGAGACCAGCTCTCAGTGTGACTTACTATCATGTCTTTTGCATTGCAGCTTACGGTCAGCAGACCACCTACTCTTTCTGACTGTGCTTTCCTCGAACAACAGGTATAGCAAAAAGGGAATGTAAGCACATAGCCTGGAGAATGTAAGCATACAGCCTGGAGACCTGTAATTTTCAAGTCATAGGCTGAGAAGAAGTGGGGACATAAGGTAGGCTCAAAAAATGCAGATGTACTGTATATGATACAATTTACGGCGGAAGTGTCTGTGGTCATGGTATCTTCTGTCAGAGAAATGGGTGTTGGCACTGGACAACAGATCTTCTGCAAAGCAAATCCCTCTTTGCGGGGAAACATTGTAGACAAGTCTCAGAGATCAACCCAGATGTATGGAAAAATCATTAAATTTTATTAATACATAGCTTTTGTCTTGCTATTGTGTCTTTCAAGTATGATTCTTCTGAAGCAGACATGAAAGATTTTAAGAAAAATACCTCCCTAAACAGAGCTGACCATTTTCATTTTGTTTAGCTGAAGGGTCTTGGATGCTCTAAGCTTCTGTTCTGTGCTTCACCGTCAAGGTGCTGAAACATTTACAGTATGTTTCAAATGGCAAATGTCACCCACTTTCCATTGGGCTTTTATTTTCTGCTTGGCCTGACCATTCAGGCAGGCACAGGCAGAAACCTCAGTGGTTTTTGCATTTCCCTTCTCTCAAGATTTTTTACTACTCAAATGCCACAAGAGTCTTCTTTTATTATTATTTTTCATAAGCAATGTTCAAACTTCTATCTGCTCTTTAGTTTTTAAAATTTCTTGTGTGTCTTAATTTTGACATGAAATGAACATGGTGAAATATTTGGGTTTTTTAATCTTAAATCAAAAAATGTGCCTTGAACAGAGCTGGTGTGAATCAGAACTAAAAAAGAAAGATGAAATATAGTTTTATGATGTGAAAAATGTCCAGGCTCTCAGGAAATAGGCTTTTTTTCCAAAAGTCTAAGAAGAATACTGTTTTGAAGGGCCATCCTCAACTTAAATTCATGCCCCTGTCTGAACAGCTTTTCTGCCCATTGTTAAAAGTAGTAACTTAAGATCACCAATACTGAATTATAAATGGTTACACAAACAGAATTTTCCTCATTAATTTGTTTCTTTTATAAAGTAATATTTGGTATGCTGGTTAATTTCCCCTGTTACTTTTAAGGGCTTTCATTATGCAAAGAGGAAAAAAAAAAACTTTAAGAAAAAAAATTGATTGCTGAAATAAAAAGGAACAGGCAATAGGCAGAAAAAGAGAGAGGTGAACTATGGGCTGAAGGAATCATAAAGCTCTAAATGTATCTCTGAAGGGACGAGAGGTTTGCCTAAACATTCTGTACACACACCCACCCCATCCCACTCCTCCCCCCTCCCCCTCTTGGTGTATATATAAATGTACCTAAACCAAAGCATCTGCAGCACCATATCACCATTGTAGAATATCATGAAACTGTTAACATTTTCCTAGGAAAATGGGACTGGAAAAGGAAGTCATGTAAGATGAAAAAAAA